>JAHQIW010002841.1:0-74251 GCA_019055375.1 Parelaphostrongylus tenuis | reverse complement strand
TTCATGTGCCTCAGAGAATTGGCTGAATCGAGGACTGTGCTACTGAAGAGTGCTAGAGCACGAAACAAACGCCATTCTAGCACATCGACCTCGTAAACGGCTCAAAACATATCATTATCTAACATTTATTGTCTTTCCTTAGTTTTCTTCTAGAAGACCTATGCAGCATATATTTCTAGGCTGGTTACGTACGTAAAATGAAGAAGAAAAAGCACATAGTGAGCCGGATTCGAAAGAGGACATTGGCGAAGACTAGTGCAAAAGTCGTGAAGAACAAGAGAAAGAAAATTCTAGCTAGAAGAGAAAGAGCTCCTGACATGAATGATTAGTTGATTTACTTTCACTGAAGAGTTAGCTAGTGCCCATAGACATCTTGTCAAGCTGAAAATTATCTTGACCACCATCAGAAGCCCTTTGCGTTCCCTAAATTTCGGTGACTTTTACAGATTTTCCAATGCCATTGAAATTTAGTTATTGCTGTTATAATTGTTGTTGTTTTACCGTCTCTACTTCACTGTTTGTGATGATACCTTTGTTAATTTTGTTACTATTGTTTGTTTGAAAATAAATCTGCGTATACCAAACGGTATGCAAAACTCTCGAACTCAGGTGGGAGCTGAACGTGCGTCTTACCCATGATGCAGGCGGGCTGGCACTATACCACCGATGTCACCGCTTTCCTATCACTCTTTCTTCGAGTGAGAATATATTATGATTGAAAATGAGTTGAGCGAGTAATGCGATAGACCCTCGCTCGCTCCGCCTTTTACCTAGCCATATTTTTCTATACTAATGAGCTTATCGAGATCTCTATAATTGTATATAATTGGCTTTGTTTTCAATTATTGCGAAAGAAACGGATCCTATAGGATGGAAATGGATAGATTAACTTCAGTCCTATACAAAAAGGCACTACCGGATGAAAGACGGCTTTTATCAAGCGATGCTTTGAGTTCATTAGATACGACTCTTTACAACCATCGGCTAGCTATTGAACCATCGACTCTGGTAAATCTGAGTCTAGACAGTTCAAGAGCTAAAAATGTTAGCTATGCAAACAGAAAATCTATACCAGCCTCGGGTAGTTCAATACGAAACCCACCAAATGCCGGGCAATTCGCATTGGCGTCTCCCCACAATAAAAAAAAAAACGCGGTTTATTTTGTTATAAGTTTGAAAGGACGTAATCATCGGCAAGAGAGAAATGATAGCAAAGGAGCCATAGAGGCTTCTTCAGTGCCTGGAAAATTTGGATTTTAGATCCTTAACAATTTGAAAAATATTTAGTCTGGGAGACTCCACAAAATCTCTAACGCACATCTACAAGTCTGCTGCCTTGACGGTAGATGACTTCGCTGTAACCCTTAAAGAAATTAAGATCAAACACTTCGTAGGGTTACTCAACGAACGCAGTTTACTGTAAAGCCTTGTGTAGGCAGTAAGGATTGCTTGTAAACCCGACTGTTCTCGTCCAGCTTCATACATTCGATAAGTGATAGAGGGACGATGTATGATTACGAACCTATCTATCACAGGAGGAATAAGCAAGGCAGTTTGCTGTTAAGGCAGTAAAGTCGTCTTCCCTTTTCCTTTTCGCTTCTACTGCCCGTTCAGGAATCTGTTACGAATAGTCTGACTACTTTGTAATGACCGAATAGGGATCAAACGATACTCTTAAAGATATCCAGGAATCCCAAATGGTATGCAAATCACACTCGACACCAAACGGTAGTTGGACAGCGTTCTACCCATTGAACGGGCGAGTGCTACCATTACACCACCAATTCCATCATTTGACATTCGTAGATCCATACTTGTAGCATCATACTCCTGCTAAAGTCAGCATAATACAAATTTTATAGATTACATATACCCAACAACTGTCAGAAAATTTGGATGCTGATAGATATGCAAGTTTATATCGAAAAAACAGTGGAAGCAGAGCGGTGGTACCATGTTACAGTGGTAGCGCGCGTCCTCCGTACAGGTGAGTAAAGGGTTCAACTCTCAAGTGAAGTCGAACGTCTTGCATACCACTCAACATTACCCAATGTACTCTTGTAACGTCATACCGCAAAAAGCTTTAAGATCAAAAATCTTTAGATTACAGCGCTAGAAATAGTTCACGGAGTAATCTGAATGTTGAAAGTCACTTCAGAAAAAACCATTTATGTTAAAGAACTACTAGTCAGGTCAGAAATACGAAGAAAAAAGGAAACATTGGAACACTCATCAGTGGCGGAGACATTATAATACAGGATGAGATCGGTGAAGAATACAACGTGTTTGGTGGAGGCCTATAATCTGGCCATTACGTACTAAAAAGTGATCGTAGAAGTAGGCCATGATGCACTAACTGGTTAGATTCCCACCGTTCCATGAAGAACGTTCGTCACCACCTACTTCAATCTCAGCAGCTGAATCTTCATACAATGAAGAAACCATTGATGAAGAAACTGTAGCATGCCTATACTCGTGCTTTCGTAGAGCAGAACTGGAAAACCTCTTGGAGGAAATAGAAGCAAAAATTATATCATTGTTTCAAAAACTTTAAACATACCTATCTCGAAACTCCTGTCCGCAAATTCCACAAGGGTAGGGCTTCTCACCCGTATGCGTCCTAATATGTATTGTGAGCGTCTGAAAATACTCACTTGCAGCCACTTTGTAAATATGACATCGATGGAATGATGAGATAAAAGATTGTTCGTCGAGGAGACCTGAGGTTCCAATAAGGGTAAGAAATTCTTAGCGAATCTCATGTTTTTTGTATATTACTCAGTTATTAGGGGACAAATGAAAAAACAATCTCACTCTGTGGAGAGGAACTTTTCTAGGAGTGCTAGCAACCGTTTCATAACCATTTCAAAGCTGAGACTTGAGGCTACAGCGCCATCTCGCCCGTTTTCGAAAAAGACTCTTTCGACGTTGCTACAGGAGAATATTTTTTCGCTTCAGATATGCATATTTCTCGCTGGACAGAGCTCTTTCTTTAGTACTCATTCGATGGCGTAATCGTTTCTAAATCCAACGCTGTATTCAAAAGACTGTGTCTCTGAAACGCAGCAAGTAAAATCACATGAACTGCTGACACAATACTTCTCTACGCGTTCATATGCCCGAAAATTCGAAGATCATCGCGTTATCAAACTTGGCCACCTCACGCACAGGCGCGTGAGTTGGCCAAAGGACCCCCTTGCTTACATATGCAATTCAATTTATTCCACTTGCTATGTTGCAGAGAAACGGTCACTTTAGCATATAAGCACAGCGATGGAATCAGAAACGATTACTCTATCGAATGATTACTAAAAATTCAAAAAAGGCACTCTGTCCGGCGAGAAAATATGCTCGTCTCCTCTCTCCTTCTCCTTCTGTAACAGCGTGAATAAGAGGCTTTTTCGAAAACCGGCGACGTGGGGCTGCAGTCTGAAGTCTCAACTTTTCAATCTCAAAGCAATTCTATGAAAAATCCCTCTCCAGCAAATGAGATGGGTATTTCATTTGTCTCCTTTTAAATACAAAAAATCGTTTTATTCTTTCGAAAGATATGTGCAGTAGGAGTGGAGGGAAGGGCTTGATCCACCACACTTCACTGAAGAACGCCCCACGAATTTCCCCAACCTGGCTATTCTAGACATTGCAAGGAGACGTGCTCAACCAGTATTATATGACGTTCATGGAAGAGACAAATTCTCAATCGAGCGATGAATACGAAACGAATTGAACGCTAGAAAACAGGGACCACCATTAGGAAAAAAAAACGTTATACGGGTCAACTAAAGTGGTAAAGTGATAAATTAACAGATATCCTTGAGATGATAGCCCCAGATTTCGTCTAAAAGTCGTAGAAATAACAAAAGAAAATGTCTCACTCAAACCTGAGACTGTGTGAAACCTCTTCCACAATATCCACATGTGTACGGCTTTTCTCCTGTGTGAACTCTCAACGAAATACCAGCTGACAGCTGATGTTTTCGGGTGGATTCGTCTTCTTCAGAGTGTTAATGGATCACTTCCGTTATAACCCATGGTCAGGTTGTGATAACCTCGTATTTTGGGCAGTTAAGGAAAACTGTGAACTTATCCTTATCAAAAAAATTCGACGACTATGAGAATATCTCCATAAAGTAGACAAGTCATTTCGTAAATACCTTTTTTCACAAGTCTATAAGAAAACATACGATTAGGCGTGCACTCCTACCTTCGGAGCTGGAAAGCGAATCTGTGTGGGCTACAAGAGGTCGACAAGGAAAAGTCGCTTCTTTTTGAAATCCATGAGGCGTTCTGAAATATATGTGTAACCTCTCGAGGTTTTAAAGGCTCAAGCGAAATGACATTCTAAAGAAAAAAATAACCAACTACAAACCTTAAGCACCACTAATAGATAAAGCTAAAAGGATAAAGCTCTTGGCTTTGATCAATCCCTGAGAGATGCGCCATGCATTCGACTTCAATTTTTGACTTCGTTTGAGGTGACTGAATGCATATCTGGCCTTTACAATGACTCGCGGTTGCCTCCCGCTGAACCAGTCAGTGCTGCTTATCCTCCCAGACAAGTGTGAGACCAGTCTGGTACCAATTTACCGACTCCGAAGGGATGGATGGCTTGGTGAGCCATGAGCGTGAGATCGAACCATTGACCTCGTGTGCGACGCAGAGCAGCTCTAACCACTGCGCTACATGCGCCCTACCATTGATAGAAGCTAAATTGACTTCAGAGAGAAAGAACGAACCACGAATCATGGAACATGAATAATTAAATTAAGTATCAAACAGGACAGGACAAAGATTTTTAGATCTTCCGACGAAATAGTTCCCTTACAAATAACCTTATCTCGTCGATGATGGAACATTTTGTCACAATATGAGCATTGCCACCGAAACAGCCGATCTGAGTCAAAATAGTCACCGTCTAACATTGCCAGACACGTGTTCTGAAATAGATTACAAGCTGAGATTAATGCTGAAAATGATCGTTAAACATTATTTCAGCCTACCTCATGATCGGTAAGGGAACTGAGTGACTTGAACCATCGACCACAAATCTGGCAAAAATGGCGATGACCCGTGATATGCATTTTCATATGCAAAGCTAAGGACGCTGAACGACGAAACGATTTCGTACAAACAGTACATCTGTGCGGACGTGGACCTAGAAAATCCAGTTCACTTGTACTTCCCTGGTGAATCTATTAATGTACTTTCTACGGCCCTGCAATGCCTGATTTATCGGCATTTATAATAGATCACTACATAATAGTTTCAATTCTGATTAGGCTAACTTCATGAGGTTTATCAATTAACGATGAGGAGGAACAGTTGCAGGGAAGCGACTCTAATCATCGGCTCTAAAGAAGGCGAAAACATCGGAACCTTAGTCGGTTGGATTTTACTAAATCATAAAATAGACTGCTATTACTGATTAGGAATGGCGAGGTTGAAGAGAAGCCGCTTTTCAAGATAAAGATAACTACATACCTGGATGGTAACGCATATGTGCTACCGAAGAATCTTTTGAGCCGAAGTGGGCATTACAGGTGACGCATCGATAGCGTTTCGATGAACAGTGGACTATCCTAAATGCTGCATCCTCTCAAAAACGGTACAGTTTGAACGGAAAGGATCAAGGATAAAGGTCTCAGGGTTGATCAGTCTTTGAGAGATGCGCCACACATTCGACTTCATTACGCACCGTTCGAAGAGACCTTACGTACTCTGGCCTTTACAGTGGCTCGCGGTGGCCTATGGTTGTATCGAGTCAATGCTGTTATCCAACCAGGCAAGTCTGACACCAATTCATTGACTCCCTAAGGATGGAAGGCTACGTAGAGCAACATCTAAAAACTGCGGCACATGCGTCACTACCAGCATAATGCTTTGAGAACCAAACGGTACGTCCCATATCCGTCTCATAAGCCGCGCAACTCAAATCCCACTCAGCCACACATGCGTATGCCGCCTCCTCCGACTGCCGCGCGCAAGCGACGGCGCGACGCCGTTTGCCTATCAACGCTGGTCTTCAAAGGGTCAAAGACGACGTCTCAGCTTAATCTACTCACCTATTCGTGCGTTTTCCATTCACTCCTGTCTTGTAACATTTTTCCCCATAAAGGACATCTACAAGCACTCGACGTACTCCGTGGCTCCAAAAACCGACTTTGATTGGTAATTTTAGCAGAGGAACGTATCGGTAAGGTAAATATCGAAAATTCTTTTATTTTAAGAATTTTTAAGAAAACAGATGGAAAGACTGGGAAAATCAGAAGAGAAAGAGAACAAATAGAAAAGCCAGGTAGGTAACCGTCAAGACAATTTCGCTCTACTGGAGCTTTCACAATCTTGAAATGAGGAATATTTTTGCCAATCATCAAAGTGAATCGCTCCAGAACTCCACGTTTTCCCGCTGATCGTAGAAATCTGCAAAAAACACGACATACCCAACATTCGACTGCTTCTATAGACTTTGCTCAAAGCAATATACAATACCCTAATATATCTTGAGCCTTTCATAAGGTCTGATTTGGCTTCAGTGCTAGACACATGTATCGGTCTTACAGCCTCATCAGTAGCACGGTACTTTTCGGCTCAGCCGGTTCCTTGCAGGGAGATAAACCCCTACATATAAAGGATTGGCAATTCGGCTTCAATTCCTTTATATGCAGAGGTTTATCCCCACGCAAGCAACCGGTTGAACCGAAAGGCACCGTGCTACTGATAAAGCTGTAAGGCCCAAACACATGCATAGCACGCATAAGTGCCATAACAGACCTCATTACAGGCTCAAAACGAGACATATTTAATGAAATTTTGTTCTCCACTTTCTCTCACAGCAGAGTAACAAAACTCTCCTCCTTGGATCTTTCAGTCTTAAAGATAACCAAGAAATACCTGAGTGTCCGGAGCAGAAGACATCTTGTTGGGGACATCACCACCTGAACATATACACTCTATCTCAGTTGAAACATAAAAGAATAGACAATAACTACAGTGGACAGAAACAGGGAAAATGCTCCTTATCAAATTCTTCCACGACCGAATACTTGATAATCTCGAGATTGCTCAATAGTTGAATTTTCTCCTAGAGGGCCGAAATACTAGGTTGTTATGAAACAATTTATTCGAACAGCTGACGTTTCGGTGGACTTCGTCTTCTTCAGAGTCTTGATGGACAGTTCCGTTATAACCCATGATCAGGTTGTAATGACCTCGTTTTTGGGTGATAAAGGGAAACTGTGAACTTGTCCTTATTGAAAAAATTCGTCGACTATGAGAATATCTCCATAAATTGGATAGGTCATTTTGCAATTACCTTTTTCACAAGTCTATAAGAAAACATACGAAGAGGCGTGCACTCCTACCTTCGAAGCTGGAAGGTGAATATGTGTGGGCTACAAGAGGTCGACAAGGAAAAGTCGCTTCTTTTTGAAATCCACGAGGCGTTCTGAAAAAAATATATGTGTAACCTCTCGAGGTCTCAAAGAATCAAGCGGAACTGCATTCTAAGGAAAAAATAACCCACTACAAACCTTAAGCACCGTTGATAGAAAAACTAAAATTGACATCAAAGAGAAAGAACGAATTATCGAACGTGAATAAATAAACTAAGCGGTAAACAAAATAAACAAATAAGAAAAATTGCAAATGAATGAAACAAATGATTCACGTATAAAAAATAAATAAATAAGGCTTGTAATAGGCAAGATTTCTTATATTTTCACAGAATTTTCACAGTGCTATGATCGTTCAAATGCACTTTAGAGAACTGAGTGATAAACAGAAACTTGACTTCATACGAGAGGTAAGACCGCGTTTACCCCATTCCGGGACGCGTTCTACCACTACACTATCGAAGCACCGGTTCGCCACCACTCATTCTTCAGTATTTCTATCAGCCACCAACCTCTAACAGGTCTGGTCGGGTAGGCACATATACCTCTAAACAACACTGCGAAGAAGTAGTAAAAAAAACCTACATATCTTGAAGGTGCTTTTCCTTTAGACGGTGACAAATGAGGGCTCGATCTTATTCACTGGACCAGAGTTTTTCGGAGGAGTGTTAGTGATCAATCAAAACCTTAAATCTCTCGCAAGCGCACTGCGTGGCCGTTCTTCGAAAAAATTTTTTATAGCGCTGATGCATCCAGAATCACATTATGTTTCACATTTACGACGCGCTTCTTCCTTTGTCTCACTTATATTTCCCTGGACAAAACTTCTTCGTTAGATAGCTAGTGCTCTTTCGATGCCACAAGTCTCGAAAAACTCGAAAATGTGTTTGCTTTCTTAAAAACAACTCTTTTGATAACGCTGCAGGAGAGGGAAAATATTTGTGCTTCAAACCTCGCCTGACAGAAAACTTTCTTTAGACTATTAGTAATCATTCGATGGCGTAAGTTTCAATGATTCCAACGCTACACTTATTTTCTGGAAAGACCGTCTCGCTGGAGCGTAGCGGGAAAATTAAGATTAACTTTCACTTATTCGGTGGCTAGTTTAACGGCTAATCCATGGGCTGAGGGTAGGGGCGATAGATAGGCGGCCTAGCGAGTATGATATGTGGACTGCAACTTGTTATTCGATTGGAAAATTTTTCTATGCTTTGGAAGAAACTCCAAATAAAATGACTGACTTGGATACTAAGAGAATTTCCTACACGTTCGTGCGCTTTTCGTGCTTCTAGCGATTTATTAACGTGATAGAAATGAATGCGCACGGCATGTGTGAAACATGATTTTATTTTGTATGTTGAAGCGTTGCAAAAAGGACTTTTCGAAAAGCGGCCATGTGAGGCACTTGCTAAAGATTTAAGCTTTTGAAAGACTATTAACGCTATTAATCTATTAACACTATTAGTAAATAAGAGTGCTGTGCAAAACGAGCGTCGGTAGTGCAACGGTTAGCATATGCTCCCGGAAAGAGTGAGATCTGGGTTCGAGTCCCGGCTGACGCAAACGTTTTTGCACAGTACTCCACATATTGGGTATTATCACTATTGTTGTTCAGTAAATGCGGTCGAATAGTTATTTGTCGAGGTCTAACAGATAATAATTATTTTGAGTATGAAAAATCACAATGGGCTGTCAGTTTAAATGGGCTGGAAAGCGATATGCGATATGTGCTTACCCCACCAAATTTGTGAAAGTTAGCGTCTGACAGCTATGATAAAAATACTGAAGAATGAGTGGTGGCGAAGAAGTGCCTCGGTGGTGCAGTGGTAGAACGCGCCCTCCGCTATGAGCAAAATGTGGGTTCTACTTCGGTTTATTTGGCATAAATGAGATAGATAAATGGACAGAATAAGCGATCTTTTTTGTTGAACGGCACGAGATGAAGAAACGATCTTTCTCGCTGGACAATAATTTTCCATAGGCGCGCTAGTAATCATTCAAACGCTTAAATACCTGGCTAGAGCTGCAGGGGTCTGGCTTCTTTAGAAAGACCCTTTTATAACGCTGTACAATTCTAAACAAAATTATGTTTTACATTGAATAACAAAAATTGGACATCACATGTTATCCTCCCGAAAGCCCTCGATCGATGGCCGCATTGAAACCACAGACCAGACATTCCCCTCTGCGCCCCCCCCCCCCCCCCCCCCCCCCACCCCCCAACCCCTAGGTTGGCAAAAGAACACATGTCCGCGCATGTGAATCAATCTTATTTTCCCTCCAGCATGCAGCGAGACGACTTTTCCACAAAATGAGCACAGCGTTGGAAACGCTAAAGCTCACGCTGTTGCATAATTACTAACAGTCTGAAGAAAGAACTCCGTACTGCGAGAATTATGCGTGCGTAAAAGACAAATTTTTTTTCTTTTGTTGACGCGTCTACAATAAGACTTTTTCAGAAAATGGTCATGTGGCGCGCTAGCCAGAGATTTAAGATTTCGAATGATTACTCTATGTGCCACTGAAAGTCTTTGTCCAATAAGTGGGATCGTTTTCTGATCTTTTGCCGTTTAACTGAAAAGTAGCGAATATACATTATCAACATGTGGATAAACAGAATACGTAGTAACCGAAACAAGTAAGCATACAAATTATATACAAAGCAGCAAATGATTTACAAATTCAATCAAGTAACAATGCATAGATAATGATGAAGAAACAGTAGTAAATAAACGACAAGTAAACAGTAAATAAATAAATAAATAAATGATTACAATTACCTGTAACACTTTGATCCGACGATTTCGATTGCCCGTACTCCACCTATGAATTGACGAGTCGACGGCTTGAGAAGGTAATAAGATCGATTCTTCATTGCCGTCGATGACCCCACATCATCTCCTGTGGAACTCTCGTCACCACCTTAACGTCATGTACTGAAATCACTACTTATTTCCTCAAATGCAGCGGAAAACCACCTCCAGAATCGTCAAAAGCCTCCGGGGTTTCATTGTCATAGAGCACTGAGGAGGCATCATCGAACGATTGCAATGAGAACGAAGACTCCTCGCGCAAGTAAGATTTCTCAACTTTCATACTTAAAGTAGCCAGTAGTAACCTGTAGGACAACGAGAATTATCCAGAGACTGATAAACGAAACTTTGAACCTCGGGAGGGAATCGAACCTGGGACTCATCCTCTACCGAAAGAATACCTTTGTATAGCAGAAAAAACGATATTCCTCATAATGGAGTGGTTAGCATTCGCCTCTGGGAAGATGGGACGCTGGTTCGACTCGCGCGCGAGGATTTGAGCTTTGCATATCAATAAACATTCTCGGTTATATTAGTTTAACACCATATCACTGCTCGGAAACGGCAAAAAAAGAAATAATCTTCATAGATCACATATCTCCACAAATCATTCTTTCATACACATATGTATGCGCACATAATTTCAAGAAATAAAGAATAAATAATTTGGAATCACGGGGCCCACCTTCTCTGCATCCACAGCCACAGGACACGAAAGCATTCAATATATTATTTTATTATCTTAATTGTGATAAGGATATCACATATTTTGAGCTGTTAGGTCTAGGGCTATAAAGGCTCCTAGTCCGTCCTACTGGGACTCATTAGCAGCACCCTCCCTCGGTTCAGCCGATCCCCTGAGACTGAATGATCCTTTATAGAGGACTATATAGCACTAGACCTAACGGCTCAAAACATGTCATATCCCTATTAAGATTATTCGTTTTGAGCGGGTCTATAAAAAGCCGGTCGATGGTAGCGGTATCTTAACTGCATTATCGTTGCTATTTCTCTATTTATAACAACATAATATATTCAGCGTAATCATATTCAGATCATAAGTGACATACGAAAATAACAATAGTACAGTTGAAATAATACAACAATATATTCCATGCGTCCCCACGCTGGGATTAGAGATGCAGAGGAAGTGGGTTGATGGTCCTGAAAAGTATAATTATGGTAAAATATGAGATAAAACAATACTAAACAAACAAATTACAAGACAATAAAAATTGACGCCAAAATTTTGTGCTGGACAAATGTTTGTGAACAATTTTGTGTCCACCCATAAAAGAAAACGGGATCATTTTACGGAATAGATAAATCGGGAGAGCGATGGACAAGTGGTTAGTGAAGAAGCTATCAGGAATCAAGGGCTGGTTGCGCCTCTCCCCACCACTTTCTTGCAAACAATAAACGAGAGACTTACGAAACCTCTAAAACAGCAAGGAGAACTATCTTGACCAGCATTACTACGATATCATGAAGAAAACGAATCCGCCTCAAGCACGTAGTCGAAACGACAAGAGAAGTTGTCGAACAGCTCTGTGGAGGACGACTCCAACGAAACGAATCGACTAGGAGACTTAATTATCCAGAAGACTTATAATACACTTTCTGAATATGAAAAAATCTCAATAAGGGATAAATAGGAGCACCGTCTACGAGTGGTTGTGATGCTCGCCGCGACGCGCACGGGCAAGCCCCCCCCCCCCCCCCCCCCGCCAACAACAACACACTCTCTGTAAGCCAGCAACGAACACATTATGAAGCCACAGCCTCGATATCCTTGAGATTGCAAGGAGACTCGCTCAATCCGTTTTATGCGACGTTCAAGAAGAAGACGACGATTACAGAAGTACTGGGATCCGTATATTTGAAAAAAAACACCAAGAAAACGAAGCACAACAACTAAGACAAGCAGAAAAATATGATAGTACATTATAAAATGCCCAGCCAAGGACGATCCACAAGAATTCTCGTTCACACCACATTACACCGCTTGCAAGGAAGCTGAAGCGTAGAAAGTGGCCAGGAAGGTTAATATGCAGTCCTCGCCGTATTTTAAGCGACTTCACTTGGAATTTGTCGACAACAGTAATTGAGACGAATGTTAAAACTCTCACACCGAACCAAGAACAATCTCTCCTAACACGGATTTCTACAACAAATTTTATTGCAACAAAAATATCCACAAGAGGGACGTCAAGTCGTCAATCAAGAAAGGTCGTACGTAATTGCGGTTCCCTACAATTACGTATCTGTCAAAATCGCTATCTTCCCCCCACGTGCTGACCCACAATCATCGCTAACTGAGAGAAGATTTTGATAACTAACCATAAAAAAGGAATAAAGCTCTCGGCGTCGATCAATCCCTGAGGGATGCGCCATGCATTCGACTTCAATTTTTAACTCGTTTTGAGGTGATCGAATGCATATCTGACCTTATTCAATGACTCGCGGTGGCCTCCCGCTGAACCGAGGTCATGCTGCTTATCCTCCCAGACAAGTCTGAGACCTGCCTGGTACCAATTTACCGACCCCGGAGGGATGGATGGCTTGGTGAGCCATGAGCGCGAGATCGAACCATTGACCTCGTGTGCGACGCAGGTCACCTCTAACCACTTGCGCCACATGCGCCTAAGTAACCATATTGATAGTAAATATCAAAGAGCAAAACTATTTAGATCGTCAATTAACGAAGGTTTTACGTAGTTACGGGTGTCGTGCGACTACGGCTTCGATGGAAATTGTGCTGTCGACCATCCCTTGATTGTGCTTCTTGTTCTCAACCTGATGCTCAGAACTGTAATTTTCGCCATTGGTGATAATTTCTATTAAAGTCGTTAGTTAACGAAGGTCATACGTAATTACGATACTTTGTGAATACCGTTATCGACAAAAATCATGTTGCGGACTATCCCTTCATCTATTCATCTCGCAAACGTTAACGATGCGTTGAAGAGACTTGCGGAACGTCCTGCTGTCCAATATTTCCCTTGTAATTTATAATTCAATGAGCATGATTGTTTATGGCTTTCGTAAGGTTAGAGCATAAAAAATACATAGGTTGAATAGTTTTATTCTTGAATAATTTCTACTCATTTCACGTTTTAGGTGACGGTGGCAACTGCCGTGGCGAACTGCGTTCCAAACGGACCCGATGTATCATTCGAAGCACTCTGTTCACTACACTTTGCCACATTTCCCTGCTCCAAGTCGCCATGATGGCGTTGGACGTCTGAATAGATTACTTTTGATTCAAAGCGAAAATTGTATAAAAAAATGAAGCGATCCAAACCGTAAGAGTTCCTGAAATTGACAAGTGCTGAGGAGGAATGGGCGTGAAATCCATGGGCATATCTAGTCTACAATTGACGTCTGCTCCTGCTGGTACCTGGCGCTCCATTTCCAAGACATGTTGTCGTCACTGTGTTGCCGAAAATTACGCAGGTCGTCCATCATCTACCGCATCTTGCGCAACTGCAGCAAACTGCTTCATTCAAACATTGTTTTTCACTCAGAAATCAGGCAGATAAGAAAAGTTTGATTTTTGTCAGTGTTTTTGATTTTTGAAATTTTTTCTGAAAAGGAATGGCTCTCGTAAAAAACTGAATGAAACAGCCGAATCATTTCAGAAGTAATTCTCTGCAGCAGCATAAATTGGTTAGTTTCAAATTATGTTTCTAGATGTATCACGAACAGAGTGGCCTAATCTCTTTTGCTACCATGCTGAGATGCCCTCAAATGCTAATGGGAATAATTGTGAAAGATAAGGTTTTATGACTTTTCCAAAAACTTTAGAGCCATTTTCAGATTTTTTTTTCAACATAAGACGATTCTTATAGCAGTGGAGTTAAATCGATATCAAAGAATCTCTGGCTAGAGATGGACGAATTGCGTATAGTCTCCGTAATGGATGCTGAAAGTAAAAAGACTTACCAGGAACTGTTGGGTCAACAGAGAAACCACAGGACATGATAGTGGTGTGTAGAGGACGTTGATACCGAGCTGACCCAAAATGGTTGTTGTTACAAAATCAGGAAGACCGGCGGCTCGTCCCTGCTGTTCAAGAACGTCGAGCACCTATAGAACAAAGTTTTTCTTAGCTGAGAGAGTTTTTTTCGTAAGTGATCGAATTTTCTATGTGGAGCCTTTCAAATAGCTAAGTTATCAGAATGTTGGCGAGTCATATAAAAAGGAGTGTCTATCCATGCTTTTTTGTTCAAAAACCTACTTTCTGAGAATTTGAAACTGCCCCTTGTATTATAAGACGCTTCACGAATGCTTCTGCTGAACCTGAATTCGGTGAAATCTGGGGACCTGTGCCCTCGCTGCTGCATCAGCAGAGAACGCCATTGCTACTGGCAAGCTGAAGCCGGTAACGTTGAATCTCCATGTCCTCGAAGCAGCTGAATTTGACGGATTTTGAGCTGGATAAGTTGAGAATCGAACGTGTTTCATAATTTTCTTTCGTCTCACACATAATACCTGAGAGTGGTGGAATGTGTTAAACAATGAAATGAAGTACATGAATGAGTATTAATATAAACAGTGATAAGAGCAATACTTGAGAAAATGGGTAGGTCAACTTGTTCATTAGCAAGCATCTTAGGCTGATCGAATTGATTCGAAAACAGATCAACAAGTCTGCATATGCCATTTTAACTTCATAAGAAAAAAAATGTTTGTTGGAATGGGAATTGATTCAGAAAGAGTCACGAGACTTGTAGTCTTAAGTATACAATTGATAAACAAGTATAGTCGGTCAAATTGAGTTTGACTAGTGGTAAACAACACCAAAATTATTTCTGTGAAAACGTCGCCCTCTAGATTACAACGTTTTTGTTTTGTAATAATGCACTAAATATATTAACCTTAGCTAAGGGTCGAAGTATATGGCTGCAAATGCACGTGATTACACCACAGAAAGAACTTTCTATCTAAAACCTAATCCACCTGGAAGTGTTCCACATCCCAGCACTGCACCGGTAGTCAGCAGCAAAATCAGGAGCGGATTCGGTGGAACCTTTGCCATGTTCCCCAGAATGAGTGTCGTAAGCAGAGTCATTCCTAAATGATTAGAGGACAAATCTACTGCCAAACTCAGTAGAGAGCACAACGATTCCGCTGTTCAGAAACCATGTTAAGGTTGTGAGAAACCTTTTAATCGACTGTTTTGATGCTTCGCTTAAGATCAGTACAACCTAACAATGTATTTTGAACCTTTCATGATGTCTAATATGAGCACTTAGACAGTGGAAGGCACGTGCTTCGGCTTTACAGTCTCGTCACTTGCACGGTGCCTTTACAGGGGTAGATCCCTCAGAGACTGACTGAACAAAAAGTCACCGTGCAACTGACGATGCTGTAAAGCGAAAACACGTGTCTTGCACTGTATAAGTTTGCCATAATAGACCTCATGAACAGCTCAAATTACATCATGACATGTGAAGAATAGTTAGTGAAATAAAACGCCCGTCGAATTTTCAACATCGAAAGATACATGTAAGTAGTCGCATATTAAGAAATTCAGCGAATGTGATATTGTCAGAGATGCAACAGACTATCTCTGCTATGTCTCTGAGGCATGAAATACTGTCTTTTTCCCACATGTAAGAAATTTTGAAGATACAAAACGCCGTCGTTACACTATCCACTTTTAAGAATAAAATATTTGAATTACGGTTCGAACTGGAAAGCTATTCTACTTCTTTCGTCAGAAACTTCGCAATAAAAGTCACAATTATTTAGCTTCTCCATTTGTTGCTGATGAAGGCAGTGTAGTATCAGGTCAAACATATCTGCAGTGTTTCGTTGAAAGATTCAGATACCACACTGAGTCGTTGCTTAAAAAAATTACTACTGACTTATAAGTGGTAGATTTGCCAGAGGGTGCATTTGATTATGCTGAAATTCTATTAAAATATTCAAGAGAAGAGGACATACCTTGAGAAGGCGAGTGGAGTGACACTGTGCCGCTTCTTCCCTTGCCACATCGCAATAGTTGAATTGCTAATTATCGAAAAGTTTCGCCAAAACATCCTTTTTGCACTTCCCATACACCATCATAACCACGAACTGAACGCTTGCGAAAGGAGAGAATTTCACTGCTGTAAGTTCTCACTTCAGCAACCATGCAGTTTTGTATTGTTAAATCCACTTGCTTGTACAACATTTTCTTTTTTATGACTGGGAATTTCAGAATGTTTTCCTCGCATTTTGTATCTAGTAGGCCTGCTAAAGACTCAACAATAGTGAAAACATGGCAGTGATGGATCGAGGTAAAGCGCGATTTTCATTCATTCTTCAACTGGGTGCTGCTGCGGCACATAATGCTGGAATGGAATTGCTGACATTGTTGAAGGCATATGAAGAAAAAGAAAATAGAGAGGTATGCACCAGGGAGCGTTGCTAGCAGTACACCGATTTTCGTCTTCGCACCACTCTTTTTTGACATATCTCGGCGTGGGTGCCAGTAACGCACCATCAGCAGGTTTTATCGGGTAAGCACATATCACATTAAACCCAGTTAAGCTGAAAGCCATCGTATATATAACTCTAACACATTCTTAGTGTTTAGTGTTTGATTTTTAGTGCTTTCCCGCAATGTTATGATAGTCCGATGCCTCGGTGGTGTCTGTGGTGTAATGGTAGCATGCGCCCGCGATATGAATCAAATACAGGCTCAGCTCCCGTCTGAGGTCATATATACGAATCGCAAATGTTGTGTAACCCCAACAATCTTTTTTTTGCGAGCAGAGAAAACAAAATTTGTTCTTGGCAGTTTGAATGAAGAAACAAGGATTTTTTTGTGATCAAAAAATCTGTGAGACACAGGCAGCGTACTTGTAGCGATGCTGCTCCATATGATTACAGCGGTTCCGTGATAACGTTACAGAGTTACGAGGACTGACATTCGTCCGAAAATTGGTGTCGGACCTGTATAGGATTGGCTCAATTTCTCCATTTCAAATGCCTTAGTATGGCTATCCTCGGAAATCATATCGCACTAAAGCGATCGTTATTCAAGAACATTGCAGGAACAGCACATTATCTTGCAGTGTAAAATAATTTTTGAAAAATGGTCAACAAATTGTGTTTCTAAGAAAGCTTTCCATTTTTCAATGGTTGAATGTTTTTAGTTTTTTCATTATCTCACCTTTACTTTTTTGTTTAATCACACCTATTGTATTATTGCAAGTTCTTACACCAGAGTTGTTACAGGATTTATTCCTGAAGACTTTCTAATTAATCGCCTTTCAAGTATTTTAACTGACAACTAGTTAAGGTAGCTTATACAATGAGTAAATATTTACGGTTCAAATTCCATCTATGACAACAATTGTTCGACAGTTTTCATCTGCGAAAAATGACCGTCCTCCAAAATTTATTGTCTACCTGGCGACTTTCGGTCAAGTTTTGAAACAGCCCGAAAAGATCACTTCTAAGAAAAAGTATTGAAATTCTCTAGAAACTATCACTGTCACTACGTCCATTGCTTTGCGGTAATGATCAATTCATTGAAACTTCCAATCGAATACAGTGTAGTGAAAATTCCCTTCACGGACTTTATACAAATTAGTTGCTTGCTTAAGATAGGAGTAGAACATAATCGTCGCTGTCGAATCATCAGTTCCTTGATGGGTTTTTATGGAAGTGAATGAATGTGAATAAGCACCCTTGTATCACATTACTTGAATTGCTAATCGACGAACAGTTCAAAACATTCTCCTTGCACTTTCTGTACGTCGCCATAACCAGGAAGTGAATGCTTTTGGAGAAAATGTCACTGCTGGAATGTTATTACTTCAGCAATTGTACGAGATTTCACCTTCTGACATTTGTTTGTACACTCAGTTAGTTGTATATTAATCAGGCACTGTTCTTTCTAAGGTTACTATAAGACTACTACCTTAAAATAATATTTTTCTAGTTCAAATACAAAACATGTATTGAATAAACGGTGCGACCAATTAAGCGCACGGTACGAAAATGAGTTTGTGTCAATGCATGCAGCCACTTATTTGTTAAGCAAGCACGATTTGCTGAAACGTTTAAACACTATGAAAAAAATGTTATTCATTAATGGAGTTTGCGATTATTAGGAATACAGCAAATTAATCATTGTGGAGGTCAGTAGAACACACTTACGTCTCATTTTTATTACAAACAACTTTCGTGCAGACGGATATTAAAAAATCCACAGTCTAGCAGTGTTTATTAAATTATACATAGCAGGCAACATTGACTATATGACATAGGTATACTTATTTTGAAGGTGGATTATGTAAAATGAATAAAATAATCGGATAGAGTATTATTTGAGGAGAAAGAAAATTGAAAATTCATAGAATATTAGACGAAGAGATGACCACTTCGTAAAATTGTGCTTATGTAGTGTATTATTATTTCAGGATAGAAAAAGTAACGTAAATTCGTAAAGAATGGATCATGTAAATTTAGATGAATGGAAAAAACTCGTTTTGCTACGTTTTTTGAGTAACGCTTTTCACAAGAGTTATTTTTGAGCCATGCATGTGACCTCTGTGGATTGTGTTTGCCAGGCAAAAGCTGTTGGCGATGGATTGCTGACAGTCTCGATACGTTGAATCCTAGGAATAGAGACGGCAGAAGGTGAACTTTGACAGTGTAGTGATTAGCAGGCACCTCGGTAAGGATGAAATGCAGGCAGCTAATGTTAAGAGTTTTGGGTGCGTTTCCGTTACAAGATACGAGATGAAGAAACGACCCCTCTCTGTGGACAAGAACTCTTCATAAAGGTGTTGTAATCGTTCGAAAGCTCAAATCTCTGAGTAGCGCTGCACGAGGCTCGATTTCGAATAAAAACCTTTTTTTGATGTATTTTCAGATGAATAATCTTTGTGTTTCACTCACTCACACTCGCACACACATGTACACATTTTTCTCCCAAGACAGCTCTTTGTATAGACTACTAGTAATCATTCGATTGGGTAGAATTCAAGGATTCCAACCCTGTACTTATTTTGTTGAGAGACGTTTGTCTACACTGTAGCAAAGAAAATAAGATTCATTAACGTACTGGAGAAAATGTACTTTGGCTAATTCACGGGCTGTCGGCTGGGACGGCAAGAGGGTTGGCGCAATCACAGATCGATTCTCCCTTTGGCGTGGTGCGGTCTTCATTGAACAATCAAGATCGTTTTTCCGGCTCCCAAAAAACTCCAGATTGAACGTCTGACTCTATAATAGAAAATCTTCGCTACCACATTCATGTGCGTTTTGTGCTTCCAGCGAAATAATAGCTGAATTGCGCGGCCGATGTGAAATATTATTTTATTTCAAATTTTACATAGACATAAAAATATCTTCTTGGAAAGACGGCCACGTAAAGAATTAGCCAGAAATCTAAGCTTTCGTTTTTGTTTTCAATTAAACACCACAATAGTGTTTCTCCAGAGAAAAGGGTCAGTGCTTCACCCTGCGCCGTCTAACGGAAAAGGACCAAGTTCTGCGGATCACTGAGCATTCTAGAATGTTGACATTCTTCCAACAATTTAGATGTGCTTTTTCTTCCCACATCTGGCTGCTGAACTTGTAGTTACTAAAAATGACGGTGATATTTAATCGATCAATTAATCAGTGAAGGTTGTACGTAAATTTGGATACGCAGATTATCATCGATCAAAATCATGTTAGCTAACTTTCGTCCAGTTAGATGCCCATTTTCATCTCACACCTAACGCTCGATACTGGTTTTCCCACAACTAGTTTTAAGTCTTGAGCATTGGAGTATTTTTTAAGCTTGTAATCCTACGAAGTTACAGCATTTTCAAGCAGTATTCTGCATATTATTATTCTCCTATGGGTTGCTATTGAACCAATACATTGAAAACTTGTAATTGTTGAATTAGTTAGGCGACATCAGATGAAGAATAATTTTTCGCAGTTCAAATGAAAAACATGTATTGAATAAACGGGTTGCAGCAAAATGAGCAGACGGTAAGAAAATAAACTGAATCAGTGCATGTGGTCACTTATTTCATAAGCAACTATGAATTTCTAAAACGTTACATATCATGAAATAAATGTTATTCGTCAATGGGCTTTGTGGTCAATAAGAATGCAGCAAGTCAATCAATGTGGGGGCCAGTAGACCACAATTACATCTCATTTTTGTTGCGGACAACTTCCGAGCAGATAGGCATCAAAACATCCACAGTCAAACATTGTTTATTAGATTACACTTAGCAGACAATATTGTCTATATAAAAGTATGTTCTTTTGAGGCGGCTTATATAAAATAAATGAAATGATCACACAAAGTATTATTTGAAGCGAAAGAAAACTAAAATTCGTAGAATGTCAGGCGAAGAGTTGGCAAGATTGTAAAATTGTGCTTATGTAGTGTTATTATATTCCAAGATAGAAACAGGCAACGGAAATTCGTTTGGAATGCATTATGTAAGTTCAGATTAACGGAAAAAACAAGTTTCGCTAATCTTTTAACACAACCTATAACAGTTTTTTGACCCATGCATATGGTCTCTATGGGCAGTTCTTAAGTGTAATACACGTGTTTCGTTCTTGCAGCTCGTCAATTGCACGGTGCCTTTTTTCTGAGCCAATCCCCATCGGCGGAGAACCCCTCTCATGAAAGTATCGTCGACGAACTTTCTACACCAGCCAACAAATGATATTAACACAAAACGGGTATGTTTACTCTTATGCTCATAACTGGTACCGTGAAATATATCATACCTTTTATTTTGAGTGTTTCTCCAGAGCACGTCCAAACTTCAGCGTGCCTAATAGTTATTTTTAACCAGAATCCTCAACACCTTCGCGTTTCGTTGTGCTAGGTGCTCGACCGAGGCAACGTTGTTCTGGTTTCAAGAAGGCGCTGGACGAAATCGATGATCTGGTAAAGTGAACGTCGATTTAATTTACTACTTAGTGTACTTAATTTATTTCAAATAGACAATGTTAGCATCTTGATCTCATAGATGAAATGAAATGTAATAAAACGGATGAAAAAAGTAATAGATGGGAAGTGTACGTAACACTAGCAGATGTAAAATTAGTGATATATTGTAATATAGAAAGAAAATAACCAAATAAGTGATCATGACGTGGGGTGAAGTTTAGATTTACATCATAAAATATTTCCTCAAATTGGAAAGTTGTCTGATCAGGAATTACGAAGAGTGGATATGATATCACTGAGTGCCCCAATAGCTAGAAATTGTTTTCAGATATGTCACTGCTAACAAATTGTCCTCTGAACTGTAGCTTGACTTCCGGCAGCTTTATAGATCTCGTTCAAGACAATATAGATATAATCTAATATCATATCACGCTCAGATAATTTCTATTCAAAAAATAATAAATTGTGCAAAGTAGTAGAAAGGGAAGGGATAACATATATTGATATACATGCAGTATATATTGACAATACTAACTGTATATCACGATTATTTGTTTTCAATTGAATCAAGTAGATTTTTCGTCTTTGACAGCCCGATACAGGTGCTTCGACCTTGACAGTCTCGTCAGTCGGACAGAACCCGTCATGTTTCAGCCAATTCTGTGCGGGTCCAATCCTCCACACTATGAAGTAGGGGCCACGCACGATTTAAGCTGTGCTGGTGTCAAGTCAAAATCACTAGAACAGCAGTTTTGTGCACTCGATTGCTCTTTCCTGATGTTAATCGTTCGTCGTCCAGACCTCTTATCTTGGGGACTGGAGCACCCACATAGAATCACCGAGCATCCTTGTTTCATATCAAATTTGTGTTAGACATTTAATACACATAGCCAAAGAACGTGAGGAGTTGAATTTACGAGCAGAGTTGTCGTACTCATTGTAATCGTTCGACGGCGCTTCCTCGGAGCTGTATAGCAATGAAACTCCGGAAGCTTTCGACAGTTCTGGAGGAATATCTCTACTGTATTTGAGGAAATAGGTACTGATTTTAGTGCATGACGTTAAGGTGGTAAGGAGAGTTCCAAAAGAGATGACGTGGGATTATCGGCGACAATGAAGAATAGGTCTTACTACCATCATAGGCCTGGCAAATGCCTGACAATATAGGTGGAGTACGGGCAATCGAAGTGTTACAGGTAATTGCATTTGCGTAATTATCTATCTTCTAGTGTTTTGCGGCAGCCAGACATGCTGTCAGGTAAACTGTTCTGCTTGTCTGTGCATGCTGGTCTGGTCGTCTGCCTATTCCCATCAGACACGAGGCGGCCATTACAGTAGCTGAGTGAAATATAACGTTGCTCGGTAAGCATCAAAATAACTCCCATGGTCCACGAAGAGCTAATACTCATCTGCTATTACCCATTTATATTTGCACATTACTTGTTTCGTCTGTCATATAGTCTGTTTACTTATACGTCTTAAATGTTTATTCTATTAATTTATCCATTTCATTAACGCCTGGGAGGACTGAGTATGGGGCAAAAACTCGACCTCAGACGAGAGTTGAATCCGTGTTCCACCAATATCGAGTTCGCGTGCTATACCACCTGGGCGGCGTTTCGCCTCTACTCATTCCTCACCGTTGCTATCATAGCAAAAAAGAAGTTAAACTCGCGGTGTTGGATTATCCCTAAGGGATATGCATTTGTCCTGAACTTCTAACTTCGTTAAAGGTAATTGAACCTATATCTGGCCATTATAATAATTCGTGGGGGACTCCCGGTGCATCAAGTCAGTGCTGCTTATCCTCCAAGACAAATCTTAGACTAGTCTGTTACTGATTTACCGAACCTTGAAGGATGGATGGTTTTGTTAGCCATGAGAGCGAAATTGAATAATCGACCTTGTGTGCGACGCGGAGCGCCTCTATTCATTGGGCCACATTCACGCAAATAACGTGAAAACTTCTTCTAAAAAACCGCATCTTCGAAAGTTAAAATACTCTCAGATTTTCGAGCATGACGTATTGAAAACAAAAGGAACAGACGTGATCAAAGATGTGGGGCGAGGAGGTGGAGGCACGCTCCTGTGTCGCTAAAAGGCAACCAGTTGAAGATTTCGTAAGTCATTGTGATATTTGCACTGTTTGAATGACTGCACATCAACCATTTGAAAACCGCTTTCAGAAAAATTGCCCAACTAGTGAAACTTTGCTTTGTAGATGCTCGACGTCTTGAACAGCAGAAGCGCGGCGCTGGTCTCCCTGGTGATATAATCGCAACCATTTTGATCTAGCTCGGTGTAAACATCCTCAGCACACAAGTAAATAGTTCACTCGCTATGGATAACCCAATAGTGAGTAAGTTTTCAACTTTCGACATCCACTCGGGAAACTTCCCGCAAATTTCTGCAAAGATCTTGTGATAACTGAAGCCTTCAGTGCTGCCTTGAATGCTCAGCTCAAAAGAATATCAGAGGAGCTTGATATATCTCAAGAAGCATATGAATCATCAATTGTCGTAAGTTATTTCAATAACGCTCTCTTGTTGGATTGGGATTATGCGGGGATGTTGTGAAAACATTTCTTTGGATAGTATTCCCTTATCTTCGTGTTCTCCAAAGCTACATTTCTTTGAAAAGATTTCACACAAACTCGGATAAGCAGGAGAAAGAGTTGGGATGGAAAACTAAGAAAAAATTATCCAACCTTTCAACAGAAGAGGATCACAGGCTTCGTTTTGATGAGCTCTCTCATCTTATTCAAAATACATAATTGTAACTGACCCTCTATTAATATTACTTCGAACAATTATTCCGAAATGATTTGGCTATCATCATTCTATTATTAGATAGAAAAAAGTCGGCAAAATGCAGATATAATCATCTATAACACGACTATTCATTTTGTTTGACTTTTAACGAAATTTTAAGCAAGGCGCCTTATGCAGTTACGCAAGATATTTGACCTGCGTCATATTTGGCATAACGATCACAAGATTATGTCTACGTGACATGCCAGTGATAATGTGCATGATTAACATTGGGCATGCTTTTAGTGCCCGTCCCTCCTCAGCACGTGTTCAGCTCAGAAACGCCGACTTCTTGGACTGTTTTGTTGTTTGTGTAACTTCGCTTTGAAACAGAAACAGAGTGCTTTGAATGATATCATCGCGCCCGTTTGGAAGGCACTTCGCCACCGCACTTGCCAACGTCACCTAAAACATGAATTCGACAAAGCACTTTCGTAATGAACTATCCACTTGTGCGCTTTTTAATGCTGTAGAAGTACAAAGAAAATGAACAACAATGTCACTAGTGTATTGAATAGTCAGGGGAATTTTTTTGCTGCAGAACGCGTTAATTTCTCTATATTTATCGTTAACGTTTGTAGATGAGATGTACTCTTGTCAGAGGAGTTCAAAGATACGAACCTCGTTTACAATTTTTTCTTGGGTTAAAAATGGAAACATACTCAAGGTTGGAAGAATGCTGTCTTTAAATGGTACAATGCAACAAATATTCTCTTGTAACCTCGTAGGCTTACAAACTTAGAAGGTACTCCAATGCTCAGGTATAAAAATTAGTTGTGGGAAATCCAGTATCGAGAGTTCGGCGTTGTGATGAAGAAGGACATCTAGTTGCGTGGAAGTTAGCTTACATGATTTTGATCAATGGCAGTCTACGCACACCGGCAACTTTCACTGATTAGCTATGAAATCAAATACCGCCGTCAGTTAATCATTCGAAAGCCTAGATTTCTGGCTAGCGTGGTATGTGGCCATTTTTCATCTAAAAAACCCTTTTACGACCATGTAGAATTTACAATAAAATAATGTTGCACATCGTTCGAGCAATTCAGTTATTATTTCGCTGGAAGCACGAAAAGCACATGAACGTGTAGCGAAGATTTTTATCATTGAATTTCAATCTGGAGCTTCTTTCAAAGCGGGAAGATAATTTCAATTGTTCAACGACGAAGAGACAATCGATCAGTGATGGCGACGGCCCTCCTGCCGTCCCAGCCTGCAGCCCGTGAGTTAGCCAAAGTAGACTTTCCCTCGCATGTGAATAAATCTCATTTTCCCTGTTACAGCATAGATAAACGGTCTTTTAAGAAAATAAGCACAGCGTTGAAATACTCTATTCCTATGTTGTCGGATGATTACTATTAGTCGAAAGAAAGAGTTCTGTGTTGCGAGAAAGATGTGTGTGTGTGTGTGCGTGTTTGTGTGTGAAACACAAAGGTTATTCATCTGTAACCACGTCAAAAAAGGTCCTTTTTTGAAAAAGGAGCAACGTACCGCGTTTCTCAAAGATTTAAGCTTTTGACTGATTACTAACACCCTTATGAAGGGTTCTTTTCCAGAGGGCAGGGTCGTTTCTTCACCTCGTGCCTTTTAACGAATAAGTATCCAAAACTCTTGGCATTTAGCTCAGTTGCATTTCACCCCTGCAGAGCCACGCGCTACACTGTCAAAGCTTACCTCTGCCGTCGCTCTTCATACGATTCAACGTATCTAGACTGTCAGCAACCCGTCGTCAACAGGTTTCGTCTGGTGAGCACAATCAGCATAAGACATTGTGTAAGGCGAATTCAACTTCAGCCTGAGGTTTTGAAATTTGCATATCACCCAGTATTCTTGAATATGTAGCCATAGCTTTATAACACTGCTATAGAAGCACTGAACTTAGGAATTTTTGTAGATCATAACACTATTATGATTCTAGTGGATACGGTTGTCGCTACGCGCTGTAATTACGAGGACCACTCTTGACTGAGGATTCAGTTAATTGTGCCTGTAAATTAATCTTGTCTAATGTAATTAGTTATCCAAAACTTTGTTAAAAAGGATCATAGTGGTTGATCTGAAAGTTCTCAATTAGTTCTGGAGAGTGTTGTGAATAGACTTAAATTGTAAGCTGTTGAATACACTCACGAACTGCAAACAGACTTTTATTCTACGATAGTGATTTAGTAATGTGTGGGCTGTAACATAATCTAAATCTTGTATTGTCACCTGTCCGGGTATTTTCATTTCGACAAGTAGGAAATGCAGCGCTATGACCACTATACTTTGTGAAATACGTCATGCATGCACATGTGCGAGAGTCAGTCTGTAGAGACAATTCACATGTAATCCTTCTCATCTTATCGCGTTTTAGCAGCATTACGATTTTATAAGATATACTTCAAGTAGGCAGTAGTATCCTGTAAGACAACAAGAATTATCCAGAGACTGATAACAAAACTTCGAACCTCGGACGTGAATCGAACCTGGACGCATACTCTACTCTATTGAGAGGATGCCTTTGTATAGCAGAAAAAACGATATCCCAGATAGGGCAGTGGTTAGTAATCGCCCTGGAAAAGATGAGACGTTGGTTTGGCTCTTGCGAGAGGTTCAAAGTTTCGCATATCAACGAACATTCTCAGATATATAGTCATGACACCATGTTACTGTTCAGAAACGGTAAAATAAAAAAGAATCCTCATAGATCACATATCTTCACGAATTATCCTTTCGTATACATATGTATGCGTACATAATTTCACGAAATAAAGTCTACCCCTTCCGAGACTGCGAGCCCACCTTCTCTGCATCTTCACCCCAGGACGCAAACGTATTCAGTGTATTATTTTATTATGTTGACTGTATAATTGTTATTATTTTTCCAATTATAACAACATAATATATTTACACATAATATAACATACGAAAATAACAACAGTACAGTTGAAATAATACAACACTATATTCCATGCGTCCACACGCTGGGATTAGAGATGCAGAGGAAGTGGGTTGATGGTCACGAAAAGGTTAAATATGGTAAAATATGATATAGAACTATACTAAACAAACAGACTACAAGACAATAAAAATTGGCACCAAAACATTTTGTGCCGGACAAATGTTTGTGAACAATTCTGTGTGTATTCATGATGAAAAACGGAATCATTTTACGAAATAGATAAATCGGGAGGCGATGGACAAGTGGTTAGTGAAGAAGGCTATCAGGAATCAAAGTGCTGGTTGTGCCTCCTCCCCCACCACTTTCCTGCGAGCAATAAACGAGAGACCTGAACTCTTAAACAGCAAGGAGAACTATCTGGACCAGTATTCTACAACATTCATGAAGAAAACGAAATCCCCTTTAAGCAGTAGTTGAAGCGACAAGAGAAGTTGTCAAATGGCTCTGTGGAGGACGACTGCGACGGAACGAATCGATTAGGAGAATTAACCAGCTAGAGGACTACATATTACACTTTCTGAAATAAAAAATAACCTCAGGTAAGGGATAAAGAGAGCGCCGTGGCCGAGTGGTTCTGATGCTCGCCGTGGCGCGCTCGGGCCAAGCCACGCCAACAACACTCCACGCACCCTAGATCTCCTCGAGATTGGAGACTCCTCAATCAGTTTTATCCAACGTTTAAGAAGAAGACGAAGGAACGAAGTGAATGCTAGAAATACTGGGATCCGTAGAGTGAAAAAAAACACTAGGAAGATGAATCTAAATGAATAAGACAGATGAACAGAAAAAATTGAGTTCATATAAAATCCCAGCCAACTGGTTATAAGAATTTTCGTTCACACCGAATTTAAGCGCCTACTAAGAAAATTGTAGCGCAGAAATTATAAAGGAAGGATTATATGCAGCCCTCGCCGCATTTTGAGCGATTCCACTTGGGATTTGCAGACAACAGTAACTATCACGAATGTAAACCCTTCAAACAAACCAAAACTATCTTTCCTAACAAGGATTTCAATAACTAATTATATTTAAGCAAAAATATCCGTAAAAGGGATATGTGGGTCTTCAAACAAGAAACGTCGTGCGTAATTTCAGCTCCCTACAATTACCGCTTCTGTCAAAATCACTCTATCCTTCTCCTACGTGTTCACCCATAATCATCGCTCCTAAGAGAGATTTTGATAACTAATCACATTCGATAGGAAATATCAGCGGGTAGGACTATTTTAGTCGTCAATCAACGAAGGTCGTAGGTATTTACAGTGTCGTGCGGCTACCGTTTCGACAGAAAATGTGCATTGACCATACCTTAGTCTGCGCTTGTTGTTCTCACTCCTAACGCTCAAAATCGTATTTCTCGCCATCTATCTATACTTCTACTAAAATCGCCAATTAACGAAGGTCGTACATAATTACGGTGGTTTACGATCACCGTATCGACGAAGATCATGCTGCTTACGTTCCCTTCATCTAGATGTGATTGTTTTTCGCACACCTAACTTCTGAGGCTGGCTTTTCAAGATTTGGTGATGACTTCTCCATGTTTAGAGTATTTTGTAAGTTGCATCTTTCCAAAGTTACAGAAGAAGCTTTATGCTGCATCGTGACAGCAGCACGCAATTTTACACAGTGTCCTTTCAGTACGTTCTGATTTTGAACCACGGGAAATCGAAAGAGATCGAATCTCCACATTTCCCCAGCATAAGTTCAGAATTTGCATGCGCTAACGATTCATTTGAAGAGATTCAGAGGCATCCTGCTCTCCACTGTATCCCCTTTTAATTAATACTTCAATGGCTTGTTCGTTAATTTGCTTTGTAAAGTTATATCATGGAAAATACATAAGACAAATAATTTATTCTCATACACTCTCCACTAATTTCACATGTTAGGTGACGGTAGCAACAGCCGTGGCGAAGTGCATTCCAAACGGGCCCTATGTAATCGTTCGAATCACTCTGTTCACTACACTTTGCCACATTTCCCTGCTCCAATTAGTCATGATGAAGTTTGAGATCTGAACACATTAATTTTGCTTTTAAAGCGATGTTGCGCAGCAAAACAGTTCAAACCGTGAGAGTTCCTGAAAGTGATAAGTGCTGAGGAAGAATTGGCGTGAAAACCCCGGCCATGTTTAGCACACGCATTCGAGCGTTTGGTTCTTGCGCTAATCCTGGCGCTCCCATTCCGAAGCATGTTGTCGTCACTGTGTTGCCGAAATTACGCAGGCAGTCATCGTTGGCATCACATCTCGATCAACTGCAACAAAATGCTTCATTCAAACATGGTTTTTCTAGAAAGTCAAGCAAATGATAAAATATGATTTCTGTTTGGTGGTTTTTGATTTTTCGAAATCTTTACCTAGAACTGAATGTCCTATGTAAAAACTTTCCTGAATGGAATAGCCAAATCATTTCAAAACTAATTTTCTGCAATAGCATAAAATTGGTTAGTTGCGAACTATGCCTGTAGATATAAATGATTAGAGTGCCAATCTCTTCCTGTCATGTGGATGCATTAATTTCTGCTTTGGGTACTAACATTTCTTCTCTGTCTACCTTATAGCTGTGGACAGCCACTCGAATAAAGCCGGCTTTGGAGAAGAGGGACACACCGGAACGTCAGCCCAACAAAGAATTCCGCCACATCACCGTGTTTTCTCAGTCATTCAAAAATATGCTCACGAAAAAAACTGGTAAAATCAAGCTCTTAAAACTTTCCTTAACAGTTTAGAGGCATTTTTGTCATTTTTTTTCAAAATAAGGCGAATCGAAATAGTGGAGTTAAATCGATATTCAATGAATTTTTTGCTAGATATGTACAAATCGCATGTCATCTTCGTAGTGGATGCTAAAAGTTAGATACTTACCCATCGCTGGTGGGCTAACAGAAACCTTAGGGCAAGGTAGTGGTGTGTAGAGGACGTTGATACCGAGCTGATCTAAAATAGTTGTTATTACATAATCAGGGAGACCGGCCGCTCGGCCATGTTGTTCAAGAACGTCGAGCACCTAAGGAACGAAGTTTTCCTTAGCTCCTTTCCTTTCCTTGAGTTTCTTAGCTGAGAAAGTCTTTTCAAAAGTGATTCGATTTCTTTATGTAGAGCATTTCAAACAGCTCCATTATCAGAATGGTGACGAGTCATACAACAAGGAGTGTCTATCCACGATTTCCGTCCAGAAACCTACTTTCTGAGAAGTTCGAACTTGCCCCTTATATTATAAGACGTTTCTTGAAAACTTCTGCTGAACCTGAATTCGGTGAAATCTGGGGAACCTGTGCCCACGCTGCTGCATCGGTAGAAAACGCCATTGCTACTGGCAGGCTGAAGCCGGTAACGTTGAATCTCCATGTCCTCGACGCAGCTGGATTTGAGAGATTTTGAGCTGATAAGTTAAGAATCAGGCATGTTTTATAGCTTTTTTTTGATCTCGCACATAATAACTGAGAGCGATGAAATGTGCTATACAATGAAATGAAGTAAATGAATGAGCTTCAATCTAACTAGTAATATGAGCAATGTTCGAGAAAATGGGTGAGTCGACTTGTTCATTAGCAAACATCCTAGGCGGACTGAAATGAGTTGGAGGCAGATCAATGAGTCTACATCTGCCATCTCAACACGATAAGAAAAAAATGTTCATTGAAATGGGAATTGGTTCAAAACGAGTCATAAGCCTAGTAGTCTCAAGTATACAATTTGCAAAAAAGTAAAGTCGGACCAATTTCATTCAACTACTGATGAACAACACCAAGATTGTTTCTGTGGAAACGTTGCCCTCAAGGTTAAGACGTTTTTGTTTTATGATAAAGTATTAAATATATCAGCCATAGCTAAGGGTCCAAGTATATAATGCAAATGCACATAATTACTTTACAGGAAGAAATTTCTATCTAAAACCTGGTCCACCTGGAACTGTTCCACATCCCAGCACTGCACCCGTAGTCAGCAGAAAATCAGGAACGGATGCGTTGGAACCTTTGCCATGTTCCCCAGACTGACATCGTAAGCAGATCCACTCCTAAATGATTAGAGGACAAATCTACTGCCAAACTCAGTAAAGGCCACAACGATTCCGCTGTTCAGAACCATGTTAAGGTTGTGAGAAACCTTTTAATCGACTGTTTTGATGCTTCGCTTGGGATTTATATAATCTAACAATGTATTTTGAGCCTTTCATGCTGTCTATTATCACACTTAAACAGTGTAGGGAGCGTTTTTCGGCTTTGCAGTTCGCCAATTGCACGGTGCCTTTACAGGGATAGATTCCTTCGGAGCTGATTGAACAAAAAGGCACCGTGCAACTGATGAGGCTGTGAAGCCGAAACACGTGACTTGCACTGTAAAGTATGACCTAATAGATCTAATGAAAAGCTCAATATACAGCGTCACATGTGAAGATTAGTTATGGGGCTAAAACACCCGTTGAATTTTAAACCTCGGAAAATACATGCAAGTAGTCGTTTAATAAGGTATTCAGCAAATGTGGTAACCAGATGCAGCGATCCATCTCTGTTATGTCTCTGCGGCATGAAATACTGTTTTTTTCCCACAAGAAAGAAATTTTTAAGAGCACATAAGACATTTTGAAGGACACAGAACGCCGTTGTTACACCATCCTTTTTTGTGCATAAAATATTTAAATTATCGATTGGAAAGCCAATCTACTTGTTTTCTCAGAATCTTCGCAATAAAAATCGCGCTTAATTAGCTTTCCAATTTTTCGCTGATGAAGGCAGTGTAGTACCAGGTCACACATATCTGCGATGTTTCGCTGCGGGCAAATACTGCACTGAGATTGTTGCTCAAAAGCGTATAAGTACTACTGGCGTATAAGTGATAGGACTGCCTAGATTGTTCTTTTGATTACGCTGATAGTTCATTAAAATGTTTGAAAGAAGTGACATACCTTGAGAAGACGATCGGAGTGACACCATGCGTTCTTCTTTTGCCACATCGCAATAGTTGAATCGCTAATTGTCGAAAAGTTTCGCCAAAACATTCTTCTTGCACTTAAGATGCACCATCATAACCAGGAACTGAACGCTTGCAAAGGGAAAAAAATTTCACTGCTGTACGTTCTCACTTCAACAGCCATGCAATTTCTTATCGTTAATTTCACTTGTTTGTACACAATTTTCTTCTTAATGACTGGAAATGTCAGACTTTCTTCTCGAATTTTTGGATCTAGTGTGGGCTAAAGACTCAATAATAGTAAAAACATAACAGTGATGGATCAAACTAAAGGGCGATTCTTATCTACTCTTCAGAGAGGGTGCTGTTGCGGCACATAATGATGTAATGGGATTGTTGACATTGTTGAAGACATTTGTAGGAATAGAGAATCGAGAGGTACGCAAAAAGCCAGTCTCAGACGAGGCTGAACACGCGCCTCAGCTATACGAGGGCGGGTTGCTAGCACTACACCACCAATCATAAGGCCTTGCACCACTCTTTTTTGACATATCACACCGTGAGTGTCAGTAATTCACCTTCAACAAGTTTAGTCGGGTAAGCACAGACCACATTACACCCAATTAAGCTGAAAGCTATCGTATATATATATATATATATATATATATATATATATATGTATATATATATACATCTTATTATACTCTAATACATTCTTTGTTTATAGTGCTTTCCCGCAATGTTATGATGGTCAGATATCTCGGTGGTGTCTGTGGTGTAATGGTAGCATGCGCTCTCGATATGAATGAAATGCGACTTCAGCTCCAGTCTGAGGTCATATATACGAATCGCGAATGATATTTACGAAATGTTGTTAGGTCTCTACAATCATCTTTGCGCCCAGAGAAACAAAATTTATTATTGGGCAGTTTGAATAACGAAGCAAGGATTTTTTGTTATTAAAAATGTACAAGATACGGCAGCGTAATGGTAGCGATGCTGTTCTAAATGATTACAGCGGTTATGTGATCACGCTACAGAGTTACCAGGACTGGCATTCGTCCAAAAATTGGCGCCGGACCTGAATAGGATTGGACTAGTTTCTTCACTTAAAAAGCCTTAGCATGGTTATCCTCAAAATTCATATCGCATTGATTCGATCACCATTCAAGGATATTGCATTAAGAGGACATTACCCGACCGTGTGAACTAATGCTTAAAAAATGATCAAGAAATTGTGTTTCCAAGAAAGCTTTCCATTTTTCAATGATCGAATGTTTTTGGTTCTTATTTTTTCACCCTTTGCTTTTTTGCTTAATCACACCTATTGTTTTATGTAAGTTGTTATAGGACAGCTGTGTTGGAATTTATTCCTGAAAACTTGTTAATGATTGTGATTCAACTATTTTCAATTGACAGCTAGTTAAGGTATCTCATAAAGTGAGTAATCTTTTGAGTCAGCGGTTCATATTTCAATTATAACAATGACTGTTCGACCTTTTTATCCGCGAAAAATGACCGTGCTCCAAAATTTATTGTCTACCAGGCGATTATTTTGGTTAAGTTTCAAAACGTCTCAAAAAGATGACTTCAGAATAAGTATTGAACAGTATTCTAGAAATCATCTCTGTAACTTGCGCATTGCCTAAAATAATGGTCAACTCACTGAAGCATCGAATCTGTTCCAGGGCAGTGAGAATGCTCTTTACATACTTTTTACAAATTATTCGCTCGTGAGTGACATAAATAAAACCTAATCGTCACTGTCGAATCATCTGTCCCACAATGAGTTTTTTATAATAGCAAATAAAGATGAATAAGTATTCATTTTGCCTCGTACTGCATCAGTTGGATTGCTAATCAACGAAAGTTTTGCCACAGCATTCTCCTTGCACTTCCCATACACCATCATAACCAGAAGTGTTCGCTTATGGAGAAAATTTCACTGCTGCAAAGTTATTATCACAGCAGTCTTACAAGATTTTATCGTTTTTTCACGTGCATGTGCACTGATTTAGGCAAATATCTGTCAGGCACTGCTCTTTCTAGGTTAATATGAAGCTCCTATTAAATTGAAACTTGTTGTAACCGAATAGTTAAGCAATGCCAACCGGTGGATAATTTTTCATAGTTTAAATAAAAAATATATATTGAATAAACGGTTGCTACAGAATGAACAAACAGGAAGAAAATGAAATTGTGTGAGTGCATGTAGTCACTTATTTGTTAAGCAGCATGATTTTCCGAAACGTTACAATAAAATAAATTTGTTTGCCGATAACCTTCATGATTATTACGAATATGACATGCTAGTCAATGTAGAGGGCACCAGAGTAGAGTTACATCTCAGTTTTATCACGAGCAACTTCCGATTAGCTAGGTATCAAAAAATCCACAGTCGTGTAGCGTTTATTATAGCATACTTGAGAGACAAAGATGACGATATGACATGTCATTACTAACGCATTATCACTCTCAGTTGTCTTATTTATAAAAGCGTAATAATAAATACAAGTCTGTAAGTAGCAAGGTACAGATAATAAATCGCATTAATACTAATAATAGATTCCAGTTTTTTCTTTCTAACCCAACCAGTGCTACATTTTTGCGTGTGGCAGCCGTTGATTTTTTTTTTTGAAACTAGAAAAAACACCCACGTAGGACACAGACATAGTGGAATGGTTTTGAACTACAAGTTACCATCCCGCACAAAGACAAAAAGTATCAACGCATTATATTTCGGAAGCGTTTTGGACCAGGACCATTAATTTGAACATGAGCGCCCCGAAAAAAAATGCCTTGTACTGGTAAGTGCATTTGCAGTCCGTGTGTTCCGTGCATAGTTGGTTTCCACCTGGGAAATTCAGTGAACGACTCACAAAAAGCGATAAGTATGTTGAAAGATGTTTTGCAGTTGACACGATTGAAATCTAGTTCTGATTTTTTTCTCTTGAAGTAGTAGACGTGTTCGGCTGCCTGGGTTGTGGGGAAGCCTGATCTTCCCAAGCTCTGCACTGAAGGCTGACTGCCGAAATATCAGCTGTCGCAATAAGTTGTTTATAAGAATTTCGAGTTTTGGCATACAGAGGAAAAAAATGTCTACAATAAATAGAATTTTGGAAGGTATCAAACACAATTCTGCTGCAAGACATTGTAACAAATCAAATATATTTTAAACACGAAAAAGAATCTTTTTATTGATTGTAAGAGAGTACTGCAATTTGCAAAGCGTTTCAATATGCTCAGAATAATACCAGAAATTGTTAATGCTGAAAACCCTGCATTGACTACTATTGCAACACTTGAATCGAAAGCCTAGGAGCTCATTGCCATACTGAACCGAACGGTCATCAGACGATTGCAATGAAGATGATGACTTTTCCTATGATTCCTTCCTCAACATCCACACCTCAAATAGTCACCGCCATTCCGCACACTGATAAGAATTCTATGTAAATGATAAAGAAAAGTGTAACCTCGGTTGGCGCGTCTCACTCTATTTAGGGGACACTCGTTTCTCACAAAAAGCATTAACAATGCAGAAACCTCCATAGTGCAGTGGTTAGAGCGCATCACTCTTAAAAGGGTGAATACAGGTTCAGCTCCTCCGGAATGCTCAGACTTTTGCGTATCATCCTATATTTCTCGTAACCACTGCTATAAAAGCATAAATTAAAAAGAATTCGCGAAAATCATTCATCTCCAGATATTGCTGTCTCCAGTTGAATTAATTCACGCAGTGTATTGACCATAGGACTGCCTATTCCATCTGATGATATAGAACCCAGATAGGGAACAGTACAACTTCTAGAGTACGCTACAATATGCATATTACCAAGGTCAGTAGCTTAGAATAAGAGACTAGAAAGTGCTGACTGCAGCTTCAGGGTGTATTTTCAAGGACTTTACTATGTAAATTTGTTGAAACACTAGCCAGGATGAGTGCGAAATCCTTCACACCAAGCGCTGTCATTATTTATGACAGAAATTTCGATAACCAAATCATTCGACAAAAATATGTGCAGGCACATTAACTGAATCGCCAATCGACGGGAATCGTACGTAATTACAACGTGCGACGACTGCAGTATCTATAGAATCGTAACAGCGTGATAATCTGCAAAAATGCTTAATTTTGCCTCTTTAGTAGCAGTATTAGTGATGTTATGACGATACATCCAAGAGTGCTAAGTGATATGCGCCTCAAAGCCTCTAGCGGGAGTGGAGTAGCGCTCATTTGCGTTTTATGCCGATACGCCGTTTAGTAGACGAAACCTGTTGATGGCTGCTTGCTAACAGCTTTGATACGTTGAATCGTAGAAAGAGTGGTAGCAGAGAGAGAGCTTCGGTAGGGTACGTATTAGCGAGCTCCTCGAAAAGGATGAAACGCAGGCCGGCCACCTCTCGAGGCTCAGAGTTTCGCATATCACTGTATCTTGGTGTCTATTTATCCATTTATCAAATGCGATTTTCTCCTCACAACTATTACTTGAAAATGTTTTCCTCGACGACTCACGATAATTTTTGATTGAACTGCCAATCAACGAAGGTGATATGTAATTTCGGTGTACCATAATCACTGTATCGACCAATCACTTGTCAATCTTGCGTCTATTCAAGAAACCTTTTTCTTCTCACATCTGCGTAACTCGCGAAGCCACTTTTTCGGCTACTAATGATAATTTTTGATCATTGGAATAGTTTATAAGTTTGCAACTCTATAATATTACAGAGGAAACTTTGCTGTATGTCATAATCGTCGATGTAACCTTCATACAACATTCTTTCGACCCTAAGTGCGTTTCAGTATTGAATTTCTAAAAACTGACGACGACATAGGAAATGTTCAACTTACCCTCGCACGTACAGTATATGCAAGCGTTGACGATGCATTTTGAGATGTTAACGTGTTCTGCTGCACATAATTCCGTCTACCTATTCAACATTACATAACATTTTCGTTTATTTGCTCCATAAGGTTACAATATACAAAATCATATGTGGATGATATATTCTGAAAGCTGATAATATTAAGCTCATGACTTAAATGACGGTGGCAACTGCCGTGGCGAAATGCGTTTCAAACAGCAAAACGGTGCCTCGGTGATGGAGTGGTAGTACGCGTTTCTCCTAGGCATAGATAAGGTAGCTGAATAGATAGGATAAGCGGTTCTTTTGTGTTACACGGTGATAAATGATGAAACTACTTCTTTTCACTGGATCAGAACTATTCATAAGAGTGTCAGTGGTCATTCGAAAGCTTAAATCTCTCGCTACTGCGCTGCATGGCCGTTTTTTCAAACATCCTTTCATAACTCTGTAGAGTTCAAAATAATGTTGCGCCCTGCGTCGGCAGTGCATATCCACTACTACTTCGCTGGAAGCGCGGAAGCTATATGAATGTGTAGAGGAAATTTCTAACATCAGAGTCGTGCGTTTTATCTGGAGGTTTCGATGCGGAAACAAAATACCTAATTGCATAACAAAAAAAAACTGCATTTCACATGTGACGCGCCAACGTATTCGATGATCGATGACGCGCCGCCGTATCGAATCTAAGGCCATCGTACGTCCATCCCATACACTAGCCAAGAAGCAATACCCGCGTATGTGAAACTCAATCTTATTTTTCCTTGCTACACTACAGTGAAGCTGTTTTCCCAGAGAACAGGCACAGCGTTGGAATTGCTAAAAACATAAGCTATCGAATGATTACCAATAGTCTGAAGAAATAGCTCCGTTTTGTGAGAAGAACATTTGTGTGAAAACAGATGTTTTCCTTTCTCTGAAGCGTTGTAAAAAGGTCTTTCGCAGAACGGCCAAGTAGAGCAGTAGCCAGAGATGGAAAATCTTTTTCCGCGAAAGAGATCGTTTCTTCATTTGTCGCGTTCAACAGAATATAACAGAAAAAACATAAATTTAAAATAAACCGATATATGCAGAGAAAATAAGAAAGCATACAAAGCAAGTAATGTAGAAATGTAAATGAGCAGTAACAGATATATATCAATGGGAAAATTAGTAGATAGAATAAGTGAGAGATTAACAATAAGTGAATAGATGGTCATAAAATACGATCATCTGTAACATTTCGAATCGACGAGTTCGATTGCAAGTACCCGCCAACAAATTGCCAGACCGACGGCTTGTGATGGTAGTAAGATCGATTCTTCATTGTCATCGATGATCCCAGATCATCTCCTGTGCGACTCTTCTCAGCACCATAACATTCTGAAATCACAGTGCTCATTTTCTTGAAATCAACGGCAAAATATCTCCAGAATCGTTGAAGGCCTCTGGACTTTCATTGCCATAGATCACCGAGGAATCATCGTCGAACGACTGCAGTGAGGATGACGATTCTGCTCGTAACTGCGAATCCTCAACTTTCATACTTCAACTACCGTGGTATTCTGCAAGATAACGAGATTATCTAAGGAATGATAACAAAACTTCGAAGCTTGGGCGCGAGTTAAAGCCCTGTGTCACCTTTTACCGAGAGGATCTTTTGTATGATAAAAAATGATCTCTGAATAGGAGTCCCGCAGTGGAAGAGAAACACTCGCCGCTGGAAAGGATAAGACGCGGGTTCAGCTCCCACGCGAATTTCATAGTTTTACATATTAATCAACATTTTTTGAATATATAGTTTTAATATCACAATGCTGCTAAAAAGCGACAAAAGAGAAAAGAATCTCAGTAGCTTACATATTCCATCAGACTGGCTGTCTTATACATATTCGTAAATTATTCTATGGAATATATACACAACGTAAGATAGAAAATAAAATGTAAAGCACAAAAACAGATAAATAGATAAAAATAGATAAGGTATGGAACAAAACAAAAGATAAAGCGGTAAAATCCGATAGTCAAACATTGATGTACTGTATGTACTGATTGGATTGTATAGGTAACGGCGTCGCGTCCATTAACCAAGAAATACGCAATTATTTTACGGATAAGACTAGCTGTGGGGAGGTGGCCGAGTGGTTAGTAACGCGGGTTACCAGAAGCAAGCTGCCGGTTCAACTCTATCTCCCCAGCAATGTTTTGAAATACATCAACAGAGCCCTAGGGAACGCTGACCTCGTGTTTCATTGGGACAGCAGGATTTGCCCGACCAGCAGTTCATGTCATTCATGTAAAAGTCGAAACCATAGAGCGGTTAGAGAAGAAAGAACGTCTAGAGAACACTACAATCTACCTTTTACCAGCAAAGTTCCTAGCGTATGAAGAGGACACCTGGAAGGAATTTATAAGTTATTGGCGAATTTTTGAAATTTTAAAATGCAATCGAGAGCGCCGAGGCCAGGTGGTTGTGATGCTAGTCGAGGAGCGCGTGGCTGTCGACAAATCCTAAGTGAAGTCGCCTAAAATGCGGCGTGGACTGCAATTAACCCTTCTTGGCCGTTTTCTGCGCTACAGCTTTCTTTTTCTTTCTTCTTGTCTTCAATTTCAATTGAATGTCAGTTGGAGTCTTCAATTTCTAACTTCGCTCATGATGATTTGAATGCATATCTGGCCTTTACAAAGACTCACGGTGGCCCTCCGCTGAACCGAGTCAGTGCTGCTTATTCTCACAGAAGTTAAATCAATCTGGTACCAATTTACCGACCCCAGAGGTATGGATGGCTTGGTGAGCCATGAGCGCAAGTTACCGTATCAAAATTACCATATGCATCAAACCCATCCTATCGTTCTTCTTCATACTAGCCCATACTCATTGCTCCTAAAAGAGATTTTAATGACTAACCTCATTCGATAAGAAATATCGTTTCAGCAGGGCTATTTGAATCGTCACTCAACGGAGTTCGCACATAGTTTTGGTCCAGTGCGATTATCGTATCAATGAAAAATGTGCTGCTGATTATCCTAGATCTATTCTTGCTCTTCTCATCTCTAGAGCTCAAAAATGTACTTTCACCATCTGGTGAATTTGGATACACATGTTTTGAGCTGATAGGTCTAGTGGTATACAAAAGCCTGTTTCATCCCATTGGAACACATCATAGCACCTTCCCTCCGTTCAGCCGTTCTTCTGGTGTAAATAATCCTCTATAAAGGAATCGACGCCGAGTAAATTAAGCAGCTCAAGACATATTGTATCCTTATGAGATTGTATCATTTTGAGCAGCTCTATAAAAAGCAGTCGACAGACTAGGTATGATTCATTATAATAGCTACGAGCTCGACTGTAGGTCATAACAACGTCAGGTAACTCTCGGCTTCGATTCCTTCATAGAGGATTATTTAACCTTAGGAGATCGACTGAACCGAGGGAAGGTGATACTTGTGAGTCGCGATAGGACGAAACAGACGCCTGTATACCACTAGACGTATCAGCTCAAAACACGCCATATCCTTATTATATTATATCTATCAGAATCGTCAGTTAACGAAGGTCAAACGTAATTACGGTTGTTTACGATCATCGTATCGACGAAGATCGTGTTGCCTACTATCCCTTCATCTAAGTGTGATTGTTCTTCACACACCTAACTCTTGAAGCTGGTTTTTTCGACAACTGGTGGCAGTCTCTCCTTTTTTGGGATATTTTGTAAGTTGCACTTTTCTAAAGTTACAGGAGAAGCCTTATGCTGCATCGTCACAACAGCATACAATTTATTACAGTGTCCCTTCAGTACGTTAGGATTTTGAACATGAGAAATCGAAAGAGATCGAATCTCCAAATTTTCCTAGATAAGTTCAGCATTTACATACGTTAGAGATGCATTTGAAGAGATTCAGGTTTGTTATAGCTGTCCAACATCCCTCCTTTCAATCAATACTTCAAAGACATGCTTATATATATATATATATATTCATATATGCATACACTATAGGCTGAGTATAAAGTTCGTGCCGTTTTGATTTCATGATTTTTTGCAACAAAATTGTGTGATTTTGGTATCGTTCAGCTGAGCCAGTTTTCTTGCTAACATTTTGATTTACGGCTTGCCTATACTTGCTCTAGGATGGAGCTGTCGTGGTAACAAATTCGCTTGCAACTCATGCATGGATGCGCGTAGGGGACAGTGCTAGTGAAGCGGCGCGCAAGATCAATGGAGCATCCTGTGGACGGCCCGAGTGCGACTGATGCTTCCAGAGTGCTCTCTCCAGCTTTGAACTTCGCGAACCACTTGCTAGCACCCTTTTTGCAACGGTATCATCGCTCCCAAGCTCTATCAGTCTTGCGTCCCTTTGCACTAGCCGCTTTTCCTTTACGCGCCATTCGTGTATGAGTAGAAGGAAAATTTGTTCCCAAAGCAGCTTCATTCTGAAGCAAATGTAGGCGATTTGTATACCAAAATGTTCGCAAGAGAATATGCAACTGAACGATTTTAAAATCATGCAATTTTGTTTCAAAAACTATGATTGAAACGAAAACGGCATGAACTTTCTACACAGCCTACTATATACATATAACGTTATGAGCACGTATATATGTGTATGTATGCTTTATTTATAAATGCTTGAAATTTGTGATTTAGGGCTCGAAACCTGTGGATAGGATTGATTTTTCTCCAAAGAAAAAGAAGCTCAATTGCTCAAAGACGAAGTTCAAGCATAAGAAAGGTATAACTGCGGCAAACGAAGATTCTGATGCAGTGCCGAACGAGTCGGGAGAGGTATTTCAATCCTGAAATTACTAATCCTTTGCTATTTAAGCTTCAGATAAAATAGAATTGTTTTAGGAGGAGAAAGCCGAACGACCTTCTAGAAGAGGAAGCTGAAAAAGAATCAGGAGAAGAAGGTTTTCTCTTATGCCGTTGTTTTTTCTAATGAGTTTTCCCTTTTCTTAATGGCCTAATTGAGCTCCGTGAATGATTTTCAGGTGACGAATGCTTTGTTCGATTCTGATGATGACAATGGTGTCGTTAGCAATTTGGCATAAATCATAATGGCAACAGCTTGGAAGAAGAAGAAGAAGGGTTGGATATTGAAATGAGGGATGATTTCGGCAGCAGTAGTGCTTCAGACGAGGATATTGCGTGGTAGGTGATTTTGATATGACCGAGACCAACATAAATTATCGATTGATTCCATATTGCGATTTACAACTATCTTACAAACTATCCATTCACTCGAAGTTTGCATGAGCTTGGTACGGATCTCAGGTTTTCAAGCTCAGGGACTTTAGACTCTAGGACTTAGACGTAGACGTTGCAGAACATCCTGACAGCATATTATGATCTTTCATGAGGTCTGCTATGACACTTATAAGGTGCCAGACACGTGTTTCGGCCTTTCAGCCTCATCAGTTGCAAGTTGCCTTTCAGCTTAGCCAGTCTCTAAAGAGGACTTAATCCTAAATATAGAGCAATCGACGACGAACTATTTACACTCTGTGTTCACTGAAATGATCACCATGGCGTTCCTTCAGAGTGTTTGATTGTCGATTGTCGTTTGCGGCTATCTCGCCAATCGACATTCAGACGCTCTGAAAGAATGCCATGGCGACCATTTCAGTAAACACAGAGTGTAAATAGTTCGCCGTCGTTCTCTTTATATGTAGGGATATATCTCCCCACAGGATTGGCTAAACAAGAGGTTATCGTGCCTACTGACGAAGGCTGAAAGACCGAAAAACGTGTCTAGCACTTTATAAGTTCCATAGCAAGCTTCATGAAAGGTTTAATGTATGCTCTCAGGATTTACTTAACTTTGAGCGAGGTCTCAGTTTAGTCGATTGAAAACCCTGACAAAAGCACGCTGAGGAAGGCGAAGTTGCCGAAAACATCCTCTATCGATTTGTGAAAGAAAATCACCAACCATTCGCAAGCTTTGAAAAAGGGATAATTCGGGGAGATATTTTCCTTTTTCATTTTACCACCTGAGGTTTAGTGAAGGTCGTTCCTTCGATTTACAATCAGTTTTGTAGGTGAATCGGGTACGGACGAGGAATTACCGGTAGAAAAGAAGGCACGATTATTAGATCAACGAAAAAATGCGATAGCGTTAGTTGCTTATTGTTTTTTTCTCTGAGACTCAGTGCCTTGAGCTTTTGACTGAAGATTTATGTTATCTTCTTTTTACCTAACTTTTTTTTAGGATAGAAGGAGAGTCGGAACTACGTTGAAATATTGCTGGACAGCAGCAGTATGAGCTTCCAGTGTTGATGAAGTCGAGAAAGAACTTAGAGAACTCCCAAATCTTCAGATAATCCGAGATCGTATCAATGAAGTCGTCCAGGTTCTTTTTATTCTTTCTATATGTCTGAGCGTATTCTCAGCAAATATATACGGTAAATCGAATATCGTACGTGTATCCATTAGCTTGGAGACTATGAGGTCGCGGCAGATCATAAAGCTGCGAGCCAGTTTCGTCATCTATTTGGGTATTTTCTCTATTTTGGGAAATTTCTAGGTTTTTCCTATTCCCTTGATGCTCCATCTTTTCCTGTACGACCTCCGCTGTTTTATATAAGTGTGAAGTTTTTTTCTGTGGAAAAAAGACGCTAGTTTATTGCGAAATCGTACTGTTGTTGAAAGTCATTCAGTTGTAATAGGAGATACAAAAGATATCATGATATGAGTCCTTCAATTTTGAGATATTTTGCTACTATTTACATTATCAGAAGTCTACAAAATGGTTGAAAATTAGAAACCAATGGCAATAAGTGAAGGTATAAATAGTAATGACCCAGTGAAATATGTCTGAGACTCGCATCTTTTTCTTCCATTTCCAAGTCATGCTGAAAACGAGGCAAATCAACTAATCGAAACAATTTTTCATGTTTATCAAAGGCGAGAGTCCAAACTACAGGACTACGACTTATTTAGGTGCTTTTGGCACCTTAACAAAACAAAAGGATGTGTTAAAACAATATCTATCAACAAAATCCTCCATCACTTAGTTGTTACCCAGTAGAATTATACATGTAAATGTTGGTGGAAACAAATTTCGACCCCAGGAGTTGAACTTGTGTTCCATCCATATCGCAGGCAAGTGCTACCACTGCGTCACCGACTGCGCTGCTCAGCTTCCACTCTTTCTCCATATAAGCTACTAAATCTGTTGACAACGAACCTTAAACGGCTTTGGTCTGGTTAGCACATATCGACATCAATCCAGTTTAGCTCATAGCTATAAGACATGTATAATCTGTGAGAAATCCACTTTTACTATTTTTTAGCAGTGCCATAATGTCATTGTATGTTGTACATTTTACATCGTAGCTATGCTAAAGGGGGCCGCAATAGCTAAGTGGTTGTGACGCTAATCGCGGTAAGCGAGGGTCTGAACCCCACCCCAATACTCTTCGGCAGTCGACAACGAACGCCCTATGGAACGCCACAGCCAGGCAGTCCTGAGATTGCAAAGAGACATGGTCGACGAATATACTACGTAATTCAATAAGAAGGCGAAAAATGATTGAATGCTAGAAGTACTGGGACCCGCACACTGAAAAAAAAATATTGTGAAGACGGGTAACAAAGTGCCAAAAGCAGATAGAAATAGAAAATTCTCACTAATTATGCACATTCAATAGTCATCATTTTGCCTAATCAGTAGTTGAGGATAAGTGGGTTTAATGTCGATATATGCTTACCAGACCAAACCCGTTGGAGTCTCGTCACTGACGGCGTCAATATTTATATAGAAAAAAGAGTGGTAGCAAAGCGGTGGCCTCGTTCCAGTAGCGCACGCCATCTGTGTGGGTAGAACGCGAGTTCAACTCCCTCTCAGGGTCGGAAGTTTTGCGTACAATTTAGTATTTATGGCTATGTATATCACCGCAGTAAAGAGCAGTAAAAATTAAAAACTCCCATATATCAGGAACGCACTTGGCGCATTTGTTAGAGGTGCTTATGTCGCACACGAGGTCAATGGTTCAATCTCGCGCTTATGGCTCAGCAAGCCGTCTATCCTTCTGGGGTCGTTAAATTCGTGCAAGACTGCTCTTAGACTTGTCTGCGAGGATAAGCAGCACTGACTCGGGTCAGCAGAAGGCCACTGCGAGTCATTGTAAAGGCCAAATATGCAATCAATTACTTCAAACGAAGTAAAAAATTGAAAACGATTGCATGGCGCACCACGTAGGGATTGATCATCGCCGAGAGCTTTATCCTTTATCCTATACATTATAGAATTCTGTATGTTTAGGTGTTGGGTGATTTCAAGAAGCGTCGTCAACCAGGTAAAAGTCGTGAGGACTATCTCGCCATCCTTGTAAAGGATCTATGCTCTCAATATGGCTATAATGAATATCTGATGAATAAATTCATGCAGTTATTTCCGCAACCGTCCGAGGTCATCATTTTTGTCATTTGTTCATCTGGTCATTCAGTATCTCCCATTGTGATTCCTTTTTAATTCAGCTGATCGAGTTCTTGGATGCGAATGAACAGCAACGACCAGTCACTATAAGAACGAATCACACTGAAAACAAGAAGGTTGGATGATATAAAAGGATATGGGAGGGGGAGGGGAGATTTTTAATTGCGTCTGTTAGGTCGATTTAGCTGGTGTTGTACTAGGTTATTCATGTGTTAATCTGGTTGATAAGCAACTTATGTTTGTAATGGTCTATGGTGTTTTGATTCATCTTCCCAAGTTTGGGGATACCTGTGATTTTTTTGTTGCAGAGGTGATTTGGCAAAGTCGTTGATCAATCGAGGAATGAACATTGATCCTGCAGCTCCTTGGACAAAAGTTGGACTTGTCGTTTACGATTCTCAAGTTCCCATCGGTTAGATTCCTCCACTTTTTTCACTAAGATCTGCTTGATTGTATATTATTGATGCAGGAGCTACTCCGGAGTATCTCGCAGGACATTACATGATACAAGGTCTGAGTTCCTTATTGCCTGTGATGGCTCTTGCACCTCAACCAGGAGACCGAGTGTTGGACATGTGTGCTGCTCCTGGTGGAAAGACTTCACATATTGCTGGTCTAATGAAGAACAGTGGTGTTCTCTTTGCCAACGATGCAAATGTATGTTTCTAATTTACCAGGAGCGACTAAACATCAGCCTCGGTATCGAAAGAATAATTCATGGTTTTTTTGGTGATCAGAGATGAGGTTGTTTATAATAGGGACATAATGAATAGAAAATACAGTAAAATGATGACCGACGTCTCGGCAGTATTGCCTTATTGATAGCCGCTTTATTGTTTCTAAGTTTTTCGACCACACATTGGAGGCAAGCTGCACAGCCTTCATAAGATAGTCGGAGACAGAACAAAAGAGAAACCGCTTTGAAACAGGCGAAACTGTCGAAACGTCAGCCGTTATTTTACTATATTAATCTGTATACAGTAAATCCTGCTGTTAACACTTGCTTTCGCTCATCAAGAAAAAGCAGCGAGTTCTTAATCTTCGTAGGATTCGAGGTTCAAGAATGAAAAAGGGTTAATCGGAACATCTCGACCTCTTTCGATTTATTCAGATCGCTCGTTGCCGTGCTGTTATTGGAAATTTACATAGACTGGGGGTGAATAATGCCATTGTCAGTAACTTGAACGCTGAGGAGTACGCTAAGGTTAGTGAGAGAAGCCGGTAATTTGCCTGTATCATACTGATGTCAGACATAAAAGCATTCATGTAGGCACTGATGTGCTGAGAACGTAGGAAATTCTCCTAATTTTCTCAAAGTTACATCGTATCCTGAACTTTTTGGAATCTCTTATCAAGTCTGTAGTGGTTTTAAGCTGGCCCCCAATGGCTTTGATCGTGTCCTCCTGGATGCTCCATGTTCTGGAACAGGCGTGATTTGGAAGGATCAAACGGTTAAGACCAGCAAAGATAGCCAAGATATCCAGCGAAGGTTAGCTGCCTTCTTTCAAGGAACGATTCATTCCACTCGCATCCACCATACTGCTTCTTTATTATAGGCATACTATGCAACGACAGTTGATCCTTGCTGCTCTCGACTCGGTCGATGCTAAATCCACCAGTGGTGGATACGTCGTGTACTCTACGTGCTCAGTTCTTGTAGGTTTTCTTCAGAGTTCTTTAATGCATGTTTACTTGAAGAACTCATAAGGTCAGTGATGGACCTTGTGATAGAAGGCATAGAAGTGAGACCCGCATGGCGCGTAGTTATAAGTGCTCTGCGACGCATATGTGGATCGATGGTTTGGTCTTGCGCTCAAGGCTTACATAGCCTTTCATCCTTCGAGGTTGGAGAAGTGGTACCAAACTTGTTTGAGAGTATAGAAGTACTGAGCTTATATATCGGTGGACCACCGTGAATCGTCGTGAAGGCCAGATATGTTCAGTCACCTCTAACAATGCTTGATAAAGTTGAATGCATGGCGCACCTTCTGGGGATTGATCAACGCCTAGGGTTTTATCCTTTTATCTCTTATTTTTCAAGCATCAATCAGTTTTAGATGTCTCGCTTCTAACACTTTTCAAATCCATTATTTCGTCTGTGATGTGCGATATCCGAACTTTTTTGCTTGGAAAATTCTATCTTTGTCGCTGAAGCCAACGAGGCTCTCTGTCCTTTGGATATTCTTGTTTTCCAACAGCAGCTAACTGATGAGCTTATTCTCATGTAGAGCCTCACCAAGCGCTTATTATTTTATCTTTGCTCTTACCAAGGTGGAAGAAAACGAGGCCGTTGTCAATTATGCATTACAAAAGCGGCATTGTGAACTAGTGCCTTGTGGTCTGGAAGTTGGTGTTGAAGGATTTACAAGGTAAGCAAATTTTCTATGTCTTTTCAATTCTCTAATATTAAGAAGAAAGTCTTGTTCATAAATGTTACAACTATATAACAATTTGATGACATATTTTGAGCCTTTCATGAGGTCTATTATGACACATAAATAATGGAAGACACGTGTTTCGGCATTACAGCCTCGTCATCGCAGGGAGTTATCCGCTAAATAGTGGAACCAACGCTGAAATATTTGCACTTGCCGTTTGGTGAAAAGATCATCCAAAGGTCAGTGTTGAACTGTCGATTGTTCATCACTGGTAGAACTTATATCGTAATACTTTTCTTTTCAACTTTTTTGAGACCTCGTTCAAAACGGTTCAATCTGACGACGTGTTTTGAGCATTACACCAAATGGCAAGTGTAAATATATCGCCGGGTTTTTCCATATGGGAGATATCTCCCGGCGGAACTGACTTAGCCGAAAGGCACCATGTAACTGACGAGGGCTGAAAGGCTGAAACACGTGTCTTGCATCATATGAGTGTCATAAAAGACTTCATGAAAGACTCAAAATATTTTATCTAGATTGTATCGTTGTGAGCGAGGTCTCAAGAAACATTCGAGGAGAACGAAGTACAATAATTAATGTCAATGGTTTATAAAACTCCGAACGTGGGCCGCTTTTCATCTTTACAGGAGCCGCGTATTAACCACTGTAACCGTTGTTCCTGTCCGGCTAATGAACTTTTGGCAATGCAAAACCTTTGGCGATTGGTTGCTGACTTCTCCGATATCTTGTATCACAGAAAAAGTGATAGCAGGAGTCCGCATAATGTAGTGGGTCACCACACGATCCTGGAAAAGATGAGAAGCGGGTTCAACTCGAGAATCAAAGTTTTGCACGATTTTATCGAATATATAGTTGTGTGGCATCATATACTCCTCAAAAAAAAGCTGTTGAACAATGAATTTTGTCAATTGCACACTGTTCACAGATTCCGCGAGTATCGATTTCCATCCGTCGTTGAATTTAACTCGCCGTTATTATCCTCATGTGCACAACATTGATGGGTTTTTTCGTCGCAAAGCTCAAGAAGCTCTCAAATGCGAAGATGGGAAAAGCTAGCGTAGACATTGTTGGTTCATTTCTTATTGTCTCCGCCTATATCAGAATCTTATTTGCTCGATATACAAGGTTGCTAGTCATTTCAGGCACAACGAGAAAAAGGCGAAAAGTCTGGTGTTGAAGAGGAACTGAAACGAAATTCGACCGACTCATCGTCTAGTAAGAAGAGTGTGAAACTCCGATAATTCTGAAAATGGTTATTATTGCAGATAATCCGTATAGAAAAGGCTTTATCGATAGATTGGTTCGTTCTTTTTTTTCCAGAAAGTTCTGAGATCAAGAAAAAACAACGATCAAAAAAGAAACGATTTCGGCTAAAGATCAAGAAAAGTAATGCCTCTAAGGATCAGGAAGATGACGGTTTCATTACAGTGAGTTCTGATCATTTTTAAACCTTTTATTTCTTGAATCTGTTTGAACATTTATCAAGCACGCATCTTTTAAAACACGATATTTAACAACACTTCTATTACCTGACTTGCGGTCATTTATTACTCGGCGTCGGTTCCTTCATAGATGAGTATAGCCTCAAAGAATCGGCTAAATCGAGGGACTGTGCTACTGAAGAGTGCTAGAGAACGAAACAAACGCCTGTCTAGCACATTCGACCTCATAAACGGCTCAAAACATATAATTATCAAACATTTATTGTCTTTCCATAGTTTTCCTCTAGAAGACCTATGTGCATATATTTCTAGGCTGGTTACGTACATAAAATGAAGAAGAAAAAGCACATAGTGAGCCGGATTCGCAAGAGGACATTGGCGAAGACTAGTGCAAAAGTCGTGAAGAACAAGAGGAAGAAAATTTAGCTAGAAGAGAAAGAGCTCCTGGCATGAGTGATTAGAAGATTTTCTTTTACCGAAGAGTCGGCTAGTGCCCATAGACATCTCGTCAAGCTGAGTAATATCTTGACTACAGATCAGAAGCCCTTTGAGTTCCTAATTTTCGGTGATTTTTACAGATTTTCCAATGCCATTGAAATTTAGTTATTGTTGTTGTACTTGTTGCTATTCTACCATCTCAACTTCACTGTTTGTGATGATACCGTTGTTAATTTTGTTACTACTGAAAATAAATCCACGTATATTGAGCGGTATGCAAAACTCTCGACCCCAGGCGGGCTAGCACTACACAACCAAGGTCGCCGCTTTCCTACCACTCTTTCTTCGACTGAGAATATACTATGACTGAAAATGATTTAAGCGCGTAACACGTAGACCCTCGCTCCGCCTTTAACCTAGCTATATCTTTCTATACTAATGAGCTCAACGAGATTTCATAATTGCCTTTATTTTTAATTATTGCAAAGGAAAAGGATCCTACAGGATGGAAATGGGTAGATGAACTTCAGTCCTATACAAGAAGGTACTACCGGACGAGAGATGACTTCTTTTCAAGCGAAGCTTTGAGTTTATTGGATACGACTCGATACAGCGATCGTGCTATCTGCTGAACCATCGACTCTGGTAGATCTGAGTTTAAACAACCCAAGACCACAAATTGTTAGCTATGGGAACAGGGGATCTATACCATCCTCTGGTAGTTTGATATGAAACCCACCAAATACCGGGCAATTTGCATCAATGCCTTCCCCATGATGGAGAAAACATGAGGTTTATTTTGCATACAGTGGTTTTTAGGGGACATAATCATCGATAAGAGTGGAATGACCGTAAAGAAGCTATAAATGCTTTGCTGGTGCCTGGAAAATTTATAATTTAGTGCCTTAACAAAGTGAAAAATATTTAGTCGGGGTGACTCCACGAAATCTCCAACGCACATCTACAACTCTGCTGCCTCAACGATAAATGACTTCGCTACAACCATTAAAAACTGAAGATCAGTCACTTTGTGGGGTTAAGTGGGGTTACTATTCGAACATAGTTTACTGTAACGGCTTGCGTAGGCAGTAAGGTTTGCTTGCAAACCCAACTGCTCTCGTCGAGCTTCATGCATTCGATAAGTGATAGAGAGATGTTGTATACCAATTACGAACTTGTCTGTCATACGAGGAATAAGCAAGGCAGTTTGCTGTTATGGCAGTAAAGTCGTCTTCTCTTTTCCTTTTCGCTACTACTGCCCCTTCAGGAATCTCTTAAGGATAGTCTGGCTACATTGTAATGAGCGAAGAAGGATTAATGATATTTTTAAAGATATCCAAGAATCTCAAGTGATATGAAAATCACACTCAACATCAAGCGGTAGTTGAACAGCGTTCTACCCATAGAACGGGCGCGTGCTACCATTACACCACCGATGCCATCACTCGACATTCCTAGATTCATACTTGTAGCATCATACCTCTGCTAAAGTCAGCAAAATACAAATTTCATATAGATTAGATATACCCAATAACTGCCAGAAAATTTGGGCTTATTGCCGATATCTGCCTACGAAATCAAACCCAATAAAGTTTGGCTGCTGATAGCTACGCAAATTTATATCGAAGAAAAAGTGGGAGCAGAGCGGTGGACCATGTTGCAGTGGTAGCACGCGTCCTCCGTATAGGTGACTAGAGGGTTCAACTCTCACCTGATGTTGAACGTTTTGCATACCACTCAACTTTATTAAATGTACTCTTGTAACATCATACCACTGCCAAAAATCTTCCAAAATCAAAAATCTTTAGATTACAGCGCTAGAAATAATTCACGGAGTAATCTAAATGTTGAAAGTCACTTCAGAAAAAACCATTTATGTTAAAGAACTACTAGTCAGGTCAGAAATACGAAGAAAAAAGGAAACATTGGAGCACTCATCAGTGGCGGAAACATTATAATACAAGATGAGATCTGGTAAAGAATACAACGTGTTTGGTGGAGGCCTATAATCTGGCCATTACGTACTAAAAAGTGATCGTAGAAGTAGGCCATGATGCACTAACTGGTTAGATTTCCACCGTTCCATGAAGAACGTTCGTCATCACCTACGTCAATCTCAATAGCTGAATCTTCATACATGAAGAAACCATTGATGAAGAACCGTAGCATGCCTATATTCGTGCTTTCGTAGAGCAGAACTGGAAAATTTTAGAGGAAATAGAAGCAAAAATTATAACATGTTTCAAAAACTTCAAACAAACCTATCTCGAAACTCCTGTCCGCAAATTCCACAAGGGTAGGGCTTCTCACCCGTATGCGTCCTAATATGTATTGTGAGCGTCTGAAATACTCACTTGCAGCCAATTTGTGAATATGACATGGATGGAGTGTAGAGATAAAAGATTGTTTATCGAGGAGATCTGAGGTTTCAATAAGACTAGGAAATTCTTAGCGAATCTCATGATGTTTTTTGGATACTACTCAGTTATGAGGGGACAAATGAAAAAACAATCTCATTCGCTGGAGGGGAACTTTTCACGGGAGTAACCATTTCAAAGCAGAGACTTGATGCTACAGCGCCACCTCACCCTTTTCAAAAAAGCACGTCATCCGTTTTCGAGGAAGACTTTTTTGACGTTGCTACACGAGAATATTTTTCGCTTCAGACACGCACATTTCTCGCCGGACAGAGCTCTCGCTTCAGTAATTTTTCGATAGCGTAATCGTTTCTGATTCCGACGCTGTGCTTATATCCCAAAAGACTGTGTCTCTGCAACGCAGCAATTAAGATAAATTTAAATAGCATTTGTGAGCAAAGGGACTCTTTGGCCAATTCACGTGCCTGTGCGTGAGACGACCACGTGAACTGCTGATGCAATACTTCTCTACGCATTCATATGCCCGAAAATCGATGATCATAGCGTTATCGAACTTAGCCGCCTCATGCACAGGCGCGTGATTTGCCAAAGGACCCCCTTGCTCGCACATGCAAATTCAACTTATTCCACTTGCTACTTTGCAGAGAAACGGTCCACTTTAGGATATAAGCCAGCAGATGGAATCAGAAACGACTACTCTATCGAATAATTACTAAAAATTCAAACAATGAACTCTGTCCGGCGAGAAATATGCGCGTTTGCAACGCAAGAAATCTCCTTCTGTAGCAACGTGAAAAAAGGCTTTTTCGAAAACCGGCGACGTGGGGCTGCAGCCTGAAGTCTCAGTTTTGAATGGTCACAAGTAACTCTATGAAAAATTCCTCTCCAGCAAATGAGGTAGGTATTTCATTTGTCTCCTCTTAACCACAAAAAAACCGTTTATTCTTTCGAGTAATATGTGCAGAAGGAGTGGAGGGGAAGGCTTGATCCTCCGCACTCCAATGACGAACGCCCGACGAAACTCCCCAACCTGGCAATTCTCGATATTGCAGGGAGACGTGCTCAACCAGTATTCTATGACGTTCATGAAAGAGACAAATTCTCAATCAAGCGATGAATACGAAACGAATTGAACGCTGGAATACAGGGACCAACATTAGAAAAAAAACGTTATACGGGTCAACTAAAGTGGTAAAGTGATAAATTAGCAAGTATTCTTGAAATGGCAGTCGCAGATTTCGTCTAAAAATCGTAGAAATAACAAAAGAAGATGTCTCACTCAAACCTGAGACTGTGTGAAACCTCTTCCACAATATCCACATGTGTATGGCTTTTCTCCTGTGTGAACTCTCTCATGGATATTCTGAAAACCTAATTAACGTTCATATTTCTACATAGGACAAAGATTTTTAGATCTTCCGACGAAATAATTTTCTTATAAATGACTTTATCTCGTCGATGATGGAACATTTTGTCACAATATGAGCATTGCCACCGAAACGGTCGATCTGAGTCAAAAGTCACCGTTCAGCATTGCCAAACACGTGTTCTGAAATAGATTACAAAGTGAGATTAATGCTGAAAATGATCGTTAAACATTGTTTTAGCCTACCTCATGATCGGTGAGGGAACTGAGTGACTTGAACCATCGACCACAAATCTGGCAAAAATGGCGATGACCCGTGATATGCATTTTCATATGCAAAGCTAAGGACGCTGAACGACGAAACGATTTCGTACAAACAGTGCATCTATGCGGACGTGGACCTAGAAAATCCAGTTTACTGGTACTTCTCTGGTGATTCAATCTGATTTATCGCCATTTATAATCGATCATACATAGTAGTTTCAATTCTCATTTGGCTAACTTCATGAGGTTTATAAATTGACGATGAGGAGGAACGGTTGCAGGCAAGCGACTCTAATCATCGGCTCTAAAGAAGGCGAAAACATCGGAACGTTAGCCGGCTAGATATTACTAAATCATAAAACAGACTACTATTACTGATTAGGAATGGCGAGGTTGAAAAGAAGCCGCTTTTCAAGATATAGATAACTACATACCTGGATGGCAACGCATATGTGCTACCGAAGGAATCTTTTGAGCCGAAGTGGGCATTACAGGTGACGCATCGATAGCGTTTCGATAAACAATGGCCTTCCTAAATGCTGCATCCTCTCAAAAAAGGTATAGTTCGAGCGTAAAGGATCAAGGATAAAGGTCTCAGGGTTGATCAGTCTTTGAGAGATGCGCCATACATTCAACTTCATTGAACATCGTTCGAAGAGACTTTAAGTATATCTGGCCTTTACAATGGCTCGCGGCGGCCTATGGTTGTATCGAGTCAGTGCTGCTGTCCAACCAGGCAGATCTGGCACCGATTCATCGACTCCCTAAGGATGGAAGGCTACGTAGAGCAATCTCTAAAACTGCGGCACATGCGTCACTACCAGTTTAATCCTTTAAGAACCAAACGGTACGTCCCATACCGTGCCGCGCAACGTCAAATCCCCCTCAGCTACTGTAATGGCGGCGTGCCAACTCGTGAGAAAGCAAACGCAGACAGCCAAACATGCGTGCACAAACATGCACATGTCACCTCCTTCGACTGCCGCACAAGCGACGGCGCGACGCCGTTTGCCTGTCAACGCTGGTCTTCAAAGGGTCAAAGACGACGTCTCAGCTTAATCTACTCACCGATTCGTGCGTTTCCCATTCACTGTCTTGTAACATTTTTTCCACATAAAGGACATCTACAAGCACTCGACGTACTCCGTGGCTCTAAAAACCGACTTTGATTAGTAATCTTAGCAGAGGAACGTATCGGTAAGGTGAATATCGAAAAACCTTTTTTTAGGAAGAATTTCTAAGAATACAGATGGGAAGAGGAAGACTGGGAAAATGAGAAGGGAAAGAGAACGAATAGGAAGGTCAGCTAGCTAACCGTCAAGACAACTTTGCTCTACTGGAGCTTTCCACAATCCTGAAATGAAGAATATTTTCGCCAATCATCAAAGCGAATCTCTCCAGAGGTCCACGTTTTCCGCTATTCGTAGAAACCTGCAAAAAAAAAACACACGACATACCTCAACATTCGACTGCTTTTATAGACTTTGTTAAAAGCATATACCATACCCTAATATATCTTGAGCCTTTCATGAGGTCTGACATGGCTTCAGTGCTAGACAACGTGTATGGGTCTAACAGCCTCATTAGTAGCACGGTATTTTCGGCTCAACCAATTCCTTGCAGGGAGATAAACCCTACATATCAAGGAATTGGCAATTCGGCGTCGATTCCTTTATACGTCGGGGTTTATCCCCATGCAAGCAATCGGTTGAACCGAAAGGCACCGTGCTACTGATGAAGCTGAAGGCCGAAGCACATGCATAGCATTGCATAAGTGCCATAACAGACTTCATTATAGGCACAAAACGAGACACATTTAATGGAATTTTGTTCCCCACTTTCTCTCACAGCAGAGTAACAAAACTCTCCTCCTTGAATCTTTCAGTCTTGAAGAGAACCAAGAAATACCTGAGTGTCCGGCGCAGAAGACATCTTATGGGAACATCACCACCTGAACATATACACTCTATCTCAGTTGAAACATGAAAGGATAGGCGATAATACAGTGAAGGGAAACAGGGAAAATGCTCCTTATCAATCTTCCGCAACCGACTTTTCTACTTGATGATCTCAAGATTGCTCAATAGTTCAATTGTTGTTACAATTATAGGATACAATTTATTTGAACAGCTGACGTTTCGCTGGACTCGGTCCTTCTCCAGAGTTTTAATAGATCAGTTTGGTTATAACCCATGATTAGGTTGTAATGACCTCGTATTTTGGGTAACTAAGGAAAACTATGAACTATCCTTCCTAAAAATCCGACGACTATGAGAATATCTCCATCAACTGGACAGGTCATTTGGTATTACCCTTTTTCACAAGTCTATAAGAAAACATACGAAGAGGCGTGCACTCCTACCTTCGGAGCTGGAAGGTGAATATGTGTGGGCCTACAAGAGGTCGACAAGGAAAAGTCGCTTCTTTTTGAAATCCATGAGGCGTTCTGAAATACATGCGTGACCTCTCAAGATTCTAAGGCTCAAGCGGAACTGCATTCTAAGAACGAAACACGAATTATGGAACGTGAATAATTAAACTAAGTAGTAAACAAAATAAACAAATAAGAAAATTGCAAATGAACAAACAAATAATTTACAATATGAATATAATAGTAAATAAATTATACAAAAGTATAATAAGATATAAATATAAAAAAAAGAATAAATAGATAAGGATTGTAATAGACAAGATTTCCAATCGTTTTTACAGTATTTTCGCAGTGCTATGTTCTTTCAAATGCACTTAAGAGAACTGAGTGATAACAAAAAATTGTCTTCATACGGGAGGTAAGCCCGCGTTTACCCATTCCGGGACGCGTTCTACCACTACACCATCGAGACACCGTTTCGCCACCACTCATTCTTCAGTATTTCTATCATAGACTATCAGTTCACCAACCTTTAACATGTTTGGTCGGGTAGGCACATATCGCTCTAAATAACACTGCGAAGAAGTAGTAAAAAAAACCCAAAGATCTTGAAGGTGTCTTTCCCTTAGACGGTAACAAATGAGTGGTCTATTTTATCCAGTGGACCAGAGTTTTTCGTAGGAGTATTGGTGATCATTCAAAAGCTTAATAAATCTCTGGCAAGCGCACTACGTGGCCGTTCCTTCGAAAAAATCTTTTATAGCGCTGCAGCATCCACATTTAAATTATGTTTCCACATCTAGCACTCGTTTCTTTCTTTATCTCACTTATATTTCGCTGAACAAAACTTTTTCGTTAGACAGCTAGTGTTCTTTCAATGGCACAAGTCACGAAGAACTCGAAAATGTGTCTGCTTTCTGAAAAACACTCTTTTGATAACGCTGTGGGAGAAGGAAAATATTTGTGCTTCAAACCTCGCCTGAGAGAAAACCGTGTTAAAATCGCGGGCATTGTCCTCTGCGCCCACCCCAACCCGTAGATTAGCAAAAGAACACATGTCCGCGTATGTGAATCAATCTTATTTTCTCTGCTGCATTGCAGCAAGACGATTTCAGAAATGAGCACAGCTTTGGAAACCTGAATCTTGCGCTATTGAATAATTACTAACAGTCCAAAGAAAGAACACCGTACTGCGAGGAATATGCGCGCGTTAAAGAATTTTCTTTCCTTTCGCTGACGCGTTACGAAAGAATTTTTCAAAAAATAGCCATGTGCCGCGCTAGCCAGAGATGTAATCTTTCAACTGATTACTACACGTGACACTGAAAGTCTTTGTCCAGTAAAAGGATCGTTCCCTAATCTTGTGCCGCTTGACTGAGAAGTAGTGAATATACATTATGAACTGTGAAGAACAGAATATGTAGTACACGAAACAAGTAGGCATACAAATGATTTACAAAATAACAAATACTTTACAAATTCAAACAAGTATAAAGATTGATGAAGAAACAGTAGTAGACAAACGATAAGCAGACAGTAAGTAAATAAATAAATAATTACAATCACCTGTAACACTTTGAACCGACGAGTTCGATTATCCGTACACCACCCATATATTGGCGAGCCGATGGCTTGAGATGGTAATAAGATCGATTCTTCATTTCCGTCGGTATTCCCACATCATCTCCTGTGGAACTCTCGTCACCACCTTAACGTCATGTACTGAAATCACTACTTATTTCCTCAAATGCAGCGGAAAACCACCTCCAGAATCGTCGAAAGCCTCCGGGGTTTCATTGTCATAGAGCACTGAGGAGGCATCATCGAACGATTGCAATGAGGACGATCGACTCCTCTGGCAAGTCCCATTCCTCAACTTTCATACTTCAAGTAGCCAGTTGTATCCTGTAAGACAATGAGAATTATCCAGAGACTGATAAACAGAACTTCGAACCTCGCGCGAAAATCGAACGTGGGACTCATCTACTACCGAGAGGATACCTCTGTATAGTAGAAAGAGTGATAATCAAACAAGCCGCGGTAATGCAGTGGTTAGTCTTTGCCCTGAAAAAGTTGGGACTTTGGTTCGACTCCCGCGCGAGGTTCAGAATTTTGCATACAACAAACATTCTTAGATATATTAGTATAACAAAATATCATTGCTCGGAAACGGCAAAATAAGAAAGAATCCTCATAGATTACATTCTCCATAAACTATTCTTTCATGCACATATGTATGCGCTCATAAGTTCAAGAGATAAAGATTAAATCATTCGGGATCGTGGGCCCACTTTCTCTGCATCTCTGACCCCAGGACACTAAAGCATTCATTACAATATTCTATTATCTTGATTGTTATAAGGATATGACATGTTCTGAACTGTTAGGTCTACGGCTATATAGGCTCCTATCGTCCTATTGGGACTTATGAGTAGCACCCTCACTCGGTTGAGGCGATCCCCTGAGACTAAATGATCCCTTATAGAAGATTATACAGCACTAGACCTAACGGCTCAAAACATGTCATCTCCCCACAAGATTATTTCGTTTTGAGCGGGCCCATAAAAAGCGGTCGATGGTAGCGTTATCTTAATTGTATTATCGCTCAGTATCTTCTTCTGTTTAGCCGCTCCGAGGTGTTATTGACATTATTTATTGAATATCAGCGAAGCACATAACAACACAGTTAACAGTTGCTCCGAGGTGTCAACAATACAGTTGCTGCATTATTGCTAAACAGAAGAAGATACTGATTTATTCAAACTATGCCGAGGTTAATAGATAGTCGGACCTGTATTATCGCTGCCATTTTTTAAGTCTAAGAACATAATGTATTTACATATAACATGACATACGAAAATACCAATAGTACAGTTGAAATAATACAACAATCTATTCCACTTGTCCCCAGACTGGGGTTAGAGATGCAGAGGACGTGGGTTGATGGCCCCGAAAAGGTTAGATATGGTAAAATATGATATAAAAGCAAGGAGAATTATCTTGGCCAGCATTCCACAACATTCATGAAGAAAACGAAATCTGTCTCAAGCAGTAGTCGAAACGACAAGAGAAGTTGTCGAAGAGCTCTGTGGAGGACGACTGCGACGGAACCAATCGACTAGGAGAATTAACTAGCCAGAGGACTACATACTACACTTTCTGAAATAAAAAAACCTCAGGTAAGGGATAGAGAGGGGCGACGTGGCCGAGTGGTTCTGATGCTCGCCGAGGCGCGCTCGGGCCAAGCCCCGCCAACAATACTCCCGTCAGTCAAGAACGAACGCGTTATTAAACGCCGCAGCATGGATATCCTTGAGATTGCAAGGAGACTCGTTCAATCGGTTTTATGCAACGTTCAAGAAGAACACGAGGAAGCATAGTGATTGCTGGAGGTACTGGGATCCGTAGAGTGAAAAAACACTAGTGGGACGAAGCAAAATAAATAAGACAGATAAACTAGAAAAATAGAGTGTATATAAAATCTCAGCTAAAGGCTCATAAGAATTCTCGTTCACACCGCATTACACCTCTCATTAAGAAAGCCGTAGAGTAGAAAGTATCAGGGAAGGATTATATGCAGTCCTAGCCGAGTTTTAAGCGAATTCACTTGGGATTTGCCGACGAAAGTAACTAAGACGACTGTAAGACCCTTCACACGAACCAAAACCATCTTTCCTAACAAGGATTTCAATAATGACTATATTTAAACAAAAATATCCGTAAAAGGGATATGTGAGTCGTCAAACAAGGAAAGTCGTACGCAATTTCGGTTTCCTAGAATTACCGTATCTGTCAAAATCACTCTATCCTGCCCTATCCTGCTGATTTCAAACCATTGAAAATCGCGAGATTTTCGAATCCCCCAAATTTCCCCGACACAAGTTCAGCAATTGCAAACGTTAACGATGCATTCTAAGAGACTCAGGGGCGTCATGCTGCCCAATGTTTCCCCTTTACTTCAATGGCTTTTCGTTTAGTGGCTTTGTAAGATTATAGCTTGAAAAATACATAGGTTAAATAATTTATTTTAATACACTCTCCACTAATTTCACATCTCATGTGACGGTGGCAACTGCCGTGGCGAAGTGCGTTTCAAACGGACGCGATGTAATCATTCGGAGCACTCTGTTCACCACACTTTGCCACATTCCCCTGCTCCAATTAGCCATGATGGCGTTGGACGTCTGAATAGATTACTTTTGATTCGAAACGAAATTGTATAAAAAAAAAGAAGCAATCCAAACCGTAAGAGTTCCTGAAATTAAAAGGTGTTGCTGAGGTATAGGTGTGAAATGTACGGCCATGTCTAGCACACACATATTCGCTCCTCCTGGTGCTGCTGCTGCTGGTATTCCTGGCGCTCCCTCTCCAAGACATGTTGTCGTCACTGTGTTGCCGAAAATGACACAGGTCGTCCTACTCATCATATTCGCCGGATCCCGCATAACTGCAACAAACTGCTTCATTCAAACATTGTTTGTCACTCAGAAATCTGACAGATAAAAATACAAGTTTTCGTTAGTGGCTTTTGATTTTACGAAATTTTTATTCAAAACGGAATGGCTCGCTAAGAGTTTACTGGATGTGATTGCCAAATCATTTCAGAAGTAATTCTCTGCAACAGCGTAAAATTGTTTAGTTTCATGTTATGCTTCTAGACTGCCATGTGGATATCTCAATATCTGCTTTTGAATACTGAGAAATTCTTCTCTGTCTACCTCATAGTTGTGGTCAGTCCACTCAAATAAAGCTGGCTCTGAAGAAGAGAAACACACCGGAACATTACCCCAACAACCGTTTTGGCGACATCTCCGTGTTATCTCAGTTATTCAATAATATTCTGATGGGAAAAATTGTAAGATTGAGGTTCGCAATTATAGTATTTTTACTGCTTAATTCGCAGTGTGATGATGTTACTTATATAACTTAGAGAATTGAGTGGTGAGCAAAAACACGGCGTCAGGCGGGAATCGAACCTGCGTTTCATCCTATCCGGGGATGCGTGCTCTAATCACTACACCACAGTGGCACATTTGCGCGAGCACTCATTCCCGACCAAGGTTGGTGGTTGATAGCTAACATTTAGATGTTGAAAAATGAGTGGTCGAGCAAATGTGCCTCGGTGGTGTAGTGGTTAGAGCACGCATCCCGGATAGGATGAAACGCGGGTTTGATTCCCGCCTGAGGCCGTGTTTATGCTCACCACTCAATTCTCTAAGTTATGTAAGAATGAGGTTCTATAACTTTTCCAAGCAAGTCAGAGCCATTTTCAGCATTTTTTCCAACGTAAGGCAAATCGATTTAGCTGTGGAGTTAAATCGATAGTCAAAGAATCTCTAGCTAGATATGGACGAATTGCGTGTAGTCTCCGTAATGGATGCTGAAAGTTAAAAACCTTACTAGGTTCTGTTGGGTCAACAGAAACCTTAGGGCATGGTAGTGGTGTGTAGAAGACGTTGATACCGAGCTGACCCAAAATGGTTGTTATTACAAAATCAGGAAGACCAGCGGCTCGTCCCTGCTGTTCAAGAACGTCGTGCACCTATAGAACGAAGTTTTCCTTAGCTGAAACAGTTCTTTCGTAAGTGATTCGATTTTTTTTATGTAGAGCCTTTCAAATATCTAAATCACCAGAATGTTGGCAAGTCATATAACAAGGAGTGTCTATCCATGATTTTTCCTCCAAAAAACCTACTTTCTGTAAAACTCGTACTTACCCCTTGTATTATAAGACGCTTCACGAATGCTTCTGCTGAACCTGAATTCGGTGAAATCTGGGGAACCTGTGCCCGCGCTGCTGCATCTGCAGAGAACGCCATTGCGACTGGCAAGCTGAAGCCGGTAACGTGAAATCTCCATGTCCTCGACGCAGCTGAATTAACGGATTATGGCTAATGAGTTGACATTCAAACATGTTTCATAGTTTTTTTGATCTGACATATAATAACTGAGAGTGATGAAATATATTAAACAATGAAAGAAGTAAATGAATGAGCCTTAATTTAACTAGTAATAAGAGCAACGTTCGAGAAAATGGGTAGGTCAAGTTGTTCATTAGCAAACATCCTAGGCGGATTGAAATGAGTCGGAGGCAGATCAATAAGTCTGCATGCGTACTTTTAACTCGATGAGAAAAAGATTTTCATTGAATTGGGAATTGATTCAGAACGAGTCATAAGCCTAGTAGTCTCTAATATGTAATTCATAAAAAAGTGAAGTCGGACCAATTTCATTAACCACTGGTAAACATCACCAAACTGTTTCTGTGGAAACGTCACCCTCCAGGTTACGACGTTTTTGATTTGTGATAAATTACTAAATATATCAACATTAGCTAGAGATCCAAGTATATGGCTGCAAATGCACATAAATACAGTATCGGAAGGATTTTTTTTCTCTAAGACCTGGCCCACCTGGAACTGTTCCACATCCCAGCACAGCACCCGTAGCCAGCAGAAGAATAGGGAGCGAACGCGTTGGAACCTTTGCCATGTTTCCCAAACTGAGCATTGTAAGCAGAATCATTCCTAAATGATTACGGGAAAAATCTACTGTCCAACTCAGCAGAGAGCCCAACTATTCCGCTATTCCCTATCACGTGAAGGTTGTGAGAAACTTTTAATCGACTGTTTTGATGCTTCGTTTAGGATTACTATAATGTGATAATGTATTCTGAGCCTTTCATGTTGTCTATTATCTGCACTTCGACAGTGACGGGCGCGTATTTCGGCTTTACAGTCTCATCACTTGCACAGTGACTTTACAGGGGCAGATCCTTTAGAGACTGAGTAAACAAAAAGGCATTCGTGCAACTGACTAGGCTGTCAAACTGAAACACCTGTCTTGCAGTGTATAAGTGTGCCATAAGAGATCGCATGAAAAGCTCAAAATACGCTGTCACATGTGAAGATTAGTTAATGAGATAAAACACCCGTCGAATTTTGAACCTCGGAAGATACATGCATGTAGTCGCTTAATAAAGAATTCAACGACTGTGGTATTGTCACAGATGCAGCGGACTATCTCTGTTATTTCTCTGTGACATGATAAACTGTCTTATCCCACATGTAAGAAATTTTGAAGGGAACAAAAACACTGTCATTACACCATCCATTTTGTGCATAGAATATTTGAATTATGGAATCGTTTGAAAAGGCAATCTTCTTCTTTTGTCAGAATGTCCGCAACAAAAATCACGCCTATTTAACTTTTCCAATTTATTACTGATGAAGGCAGTGTAGTATCAGGTCAAACATATCGGCGATGTTTCACTGGAGGATTCAAATACCGCACTGAGATTGTTTCTCAAAAACTACTGCTGGCGTGTAAGCGGTAGACTGCCTAGACTGTTCTTTTGATTGCGCTGAAAGCTCATAAAAATGTTCGAAAAAAGTGGACATACCTGAGAAGACGATCGGAGTGACACTATGCCGCTTCTTCTTTTGCCGCATCGCAATAGTTGAACTGCTCATCATCAAAAAGTTTCGCCAAAACATCCTTCTAGCACCTCCCATACACCATCATAACCAGGAACTGACTGCTTGCAAAAGGAGAGAAAATTTCACTGTTGTAAGTTGTCACTTCAGCAGCTATATAGTATTTCATTCAATAATTCATTCTTCGGAGAGGGTGGTCCTGCGGCGCATAACGATGTAATGGGATTGCTGACATTGTTGAAGACATATGTAGAAATAGAGAATCGAGATGTATGGAAAAGGTCAGTCCTAGACGAAGCTGAACACGCGACTCAGCAACACAAGGGCGCGTTGCTAGTACTACATCGATCATACTGCTTTGCACTACTCTTTTCTGACACATCCCATCGTAGTTGTCAGCAACCCACCTTCAACAAGTTCTGCCGGGTGAGCACATACCACATTACACCCAATTAAACTGAAAGCCGTCGTATATATATATATATATATATATATATATATATATCTCTTATACATTCTTCGTTTTTAGTGCTTTCCCGCAATGTTATGATGCTCCGATATCTCGGTGGTGTCAGTGGTGTAATGGTAGCATGCGCCCTCGATATGAATGAGAAATACGGGTTCAGCTTCAGTCTGAAGTCATATATACAAATGGCGAATGATGTTCACGAAATGTTGTGTAAGTCTCTACAATTCTCTTTTGCGTGCAGAGAAAACAGATTTTATTTTTAGGCAGTTTGAATGACGAAGCAAGGATTTTTCGTGATCAAAAAATGTACAAGATACGGGCAGCGCAGTGGTGGCGATTCTGTTTTAAATGATTACAGCGGTTTTGTGATCACATTACAGAGTAACCAGTACTGACATTCGTTTAAAAATTGGTGTCGGACCTGTATAGGATTGGGTAAATTTCTCCATTTGAAAAGCCTTAGTATGGCTATCCTCTAAATTCATATCGCGTTGAATCGATCATTATCAAGGACATTGCAGGAACAGAGATTATCTGACCGTGCAAAATGATGTTTAAAGAATGATCAACAAGCTGTGTTTCCAAGAAAACTTTCTATTTTCTAATGCTTGAATGTTTTAATTTTTTATTGTTTCACCTTTGCTTTTTTGCTCAATTGTCTTTTGTATTATGCAGTTATAGCACGGTTGTGATAGAATTTATTCTTGAAGACTTGTTAAATGATCGTGATTCAACTATTTTCAATTGACAGCTAGTTAAGGTAGCTCAAACAGTGAGTAATTATTTGCTGTTAGCGGTTCAAATTTCATCTATAGCAATGACTGTTCGACACTTTTTATCCGCGGAAAATGACCGTGCTCTAAAATTTGTTGTCTACCTGGCGATTATTTTGATTCGGTTTCAAAACAGTCCAAAAAGACCACTTCAGAAAAGTACTGAGAACTTTTCTAGAAATCATCTCTGTGACCATGTGCATTGCCTCAAAATAATGGTCAACCCATTGAAGCATCGAATATGTTCCAGAGTAGTGAGAATGCTCTTTACAGACCTTTCACAAATTATTTGCTGGTGCGTGACATAAAGAGAACAGAATCGTCACTGTCGAATCATCTGTCCCTCAATGAGTTTTTTATGAATGCAAATAAAGGTGAATAAGCATCTTCGTACTGCATTAGTTGAATTGCTAATCGACGGAAGTTTTGCCACAGTATTCTCTTTGCAACTCCCACACCATAACCAGGAAGCGTTCGCTTATAGAGAAAATTTCGCTGCAGCAAAGTCATCGACACAGCAGTCGTACAAGATTTTCTCGTTTTTCCATGTGCATGTGCACTGATTTAGGCAAATATCCATCACGCACTGCGCTTTCTAGGTTATTATAGAGCACCTACTATCTGTAACTTGTTTTAAATTAGCTAAGCCATGCTAACCGGTGTACAATTTTTTATAATTCAAATAAAAAATATATATTTTATAAACGGATTACGGCAGAATAAGCAAACAGTAAGAAAATGAATTTGTGTCAGTGCATGTAGCCACTTATTTGTTAAGCAGCACGATTTTCTGAAACGTTACACATAAAATAAATTTTGTTTGTCAATAACCATCATGATTATTACGAATACAACATGTTGGTCAATCTAGAGCCCACCAGAATAGAGTTACATATCAGTTTTATCACGAACAGCTTTCGATTAGCCAGGGATCAAAAAATTCGCAGTCGTGTAGCGTTTATTACAGTGTACTTAAGAGACAAAGGATGACGATATGACATGTCATTACTAACGCATTATCACTCTCAGTTGTTTTCTTTAGCAAAAGGTAATAATAAATACAAGTTTGTAAGTGGCAAGGTACAGATAATAAATTGCATTATTACTAATGATAAATCCACTTTTTCCTTTCTTAACCCAACCACTAATAAATTTTTGCGCGTGGCAGCCGTTGAGGTTTTTTTTCTGAAAATAAAACAAATGCTCACATAGGACACAGACATAGCGGAATGGTTTTGAACTATAAGTTACCATCCCCGCACGAGGACAAAGTATCAGCGCATTAGATTTCGGAAGCGTTGTGGACCAAAACCATTAAATTGAGCATGAACCACACGGAAAAATGCCTCGTACTGAAAGGTGCATTTGCAGTCCATGTAATCCCTGCATAGTTGGTTTCCACTTGAACAGTTCAGTGAACGTCTCATAAAAAGTGATGAGTGGTTGAAAAGTATTTTGCGGTTGAAACGATTGAAACCTTGGTTCTGATTTTTTCTTCAAGTTGTAGACGTTTTCGGATGCACTGGTTGTAGGAAGCCCGATCTTTCCAAGATTTGAAGAAAGCTGAACTGCCGAAATATCAGCTATTGCAATAAGTTGCTTTGTAAAAATTTCAAGTTTCGGCTTACAAAAAAAAATATCAACAATAAATAGAATTTTGAAGTGTATTAAACTCAATCTTGTTGACAAGACTTTGTAACGAATTAAACATGTATTCAACACGAAAAATGTCTTTTCACTGATTGCAAAAGATTACTGCAATTTGCAGAGCGTTTTAATTTATATGCTCAGACTAATACTAGAAATTGTCAATGCCGAAAACTCTACATTAACTACAATGGCAACAGTTGAATCGAAAGCCTCGAAGCTCATTGTCATACTGAACCGAACCGTCATCAGACAACTGCAATGAATGTGATGATTTTTCTACTATTCCATCCTCAACATCCACACCTCAAATAGTTACCGCCACTCGGCAAACTGATGAGAGTTCTGTGTAAGCGATAAAGAAAAGTGTAACTCGGTTGGCGCGTCTCACTCTACTGAGGGGATACTCGTTTCTCACAAAAAGCTTTAACAATGTAGAAACCTTCATAGTGTAGTGGTTAACGCGCATCACTCTCAAAAGGGTTTGATACAGGTTCATCTTCACTGGAAAGCTCAGACTTTTGCATATCATCCCATATTTTTTTCACAACATTGCTATGAACGCATAAGACAAAAAAAAATTCATGATTTTCTTCTTTAAGCAAAACACAAGGTGTTACATTATACTTTATTCAACAGCCGACGTTTCGGCAGTTCGCCTTCTTCAGAGCTTGGAAAGGTCAAAATATTTGCAATCCAATCAGTCAAACACCTCCATCTTCTTTAGAAAAAATCACCAGACCTATATTTCAATCGCATCAAGCACAAAATCAACATCAACATACTCACCGCTTTTTACATGTGTTTCACTGAATGATCCAAGTGGAGATCACCGGAAGGAGAGACACATAGGCCCGCAATGCACCCTACCCATCAAAACAACAGTCTTTTATACTGGCTCATATCACGAGTGTTTACGAGGCATTCCTCCCTGCGGTTTATGGATGGATTGGTCGTACAAATCCAAAACGCTTCCAAGATCTTTCGCGCTGAGTTTTTTGCTCTTTGGCAAGGATGGTGACTTCGATTTCAAAATCAACTCCGTCGTGCTTCTGTGCTATATGCGTCCCTGGCGGGGGTGTTTCGTCTATCGAAACGCTTGTCAGCTAGGTGTTCTTCTATGCGTGCATAGAGCGGCCTACCCGTTTCGCCTATATATTATCACTACACGCTTTGCAAGAGATTAGGTAGACTGTACCTACGCTCATGCAATCACCGTCTCTGCCGTTAGGACATATTTTACAATCTTTCGTTATGCAGAGACGGTCATATAAGCGGTTTCGAACTAGTTGGCGTTTTAGAGTACTCGGTCATTGGAAACACATATAAAAAGCGGTGAGTATGTTGATGTTGATTTTGTGCTTGATGCGATTAAAATCTAGGTCTGGTGGATTTTTCTAAAAAAGTAATGGAGGTTGACTGATTGGATTGCGAACATTTTGGCCTTTCCAGGCTCTAAAGAAGGCGAACTGCCCAAACGTCAGCTGTCGGATAAAGTTTATTGTAAAACCTCGTGCTTTGCTTGAAGAAGAAAATCAAGAATTATATTGAAACATGCTGAGGTTAATATACAGTCGGTCTTGGGATTTGTTACAGAAAAAGAATTTCTAAAATTTACTTATCTCCGAAGGTTGTTGTCTCTCGTTGAATTATTTCACGCAGTGAATTGACCATAGGATTGCCTATTCTATATTATGAAATAAAAACGCAGATAGGGGACAGTACAACTTCTAGAGTGCGCTACAGTCTACATATTACCAAGGCCAGTAAACGCAGAATAGAAGACTAAAAAGTGGTGGTTGCAGCTTCTGGGTGTATTTTCAACGAATTTACTGTGTAAATTTGTTGACAATACTGACCAGGACGAGAGTGAAAACTTTCACACCAAGCACTGTCACCCTCATGACAGAAATCTCGATAACTGAATCATTCGACAAAAAATATCTACAAGCACGAATATTTGGTCGTAAATCAACGGAAATCGTACGTAATTACAATGTGCGACGACTGTCGTATCTATCGAATCATAATAGCGTGACAATCTACAGAAATTCTTTATTTTGCCTCTTTTGTAGCAGTCTTATGAAGTTATGACTATATAAATATATTCAAGAATGCTTAGTAGCATACACCTCAAAACCTCAAGCGGAAGTTGAAGCAGCAATCATGTGTGTTTTATGCGGATACGTGCTTACTAGACGAAGTCTGTTAACGGCTGCTTGCTAACAGCTTTGATACGTTGAAATCGTAGAAAGAGTGATAGCAGAGGTAGAGCTTCGATAGCGCATTCATTAGCAAACGCTTCGATAAGGATCAAACGCAGGTTCAGCATTTTTCGAGGATCAGAGTTTCGGATATCACTCAACATCGTTGTATTTTGGTGTCTATTCACCCATCTATCGGATGCGATTTTCTTCTCACAACTAACATCCGAAAATGTTTTCTCGACTACTCTTCATAATTTTTGATTGAATAGTCAATCAACGAAAGTGATATGTAATCTCGGCGTACCATGAATACTGTATCAACGATATCTTGTCAGTCTTCCGTCTATTTAGATTACCATCTTCTTCTCCTCACATCCACTAAACTAGCGAAGCTAGTTTTTCTGCTGCAGATAATAATTTCTTGATCATTAGAGTGTTTTTAAAAGTTTGCAACTCTATAATATTACAAAGGAAACTTTGCTGTATGTCATAATCGTAGATGTAACCTTCATACAACATTCTTTGAACCCCAAGTGCGTTTCAATATTGAACTTCTAAGAACTGAAGACGACCTAGAATTATTCAAATTACCCTCGGACGTACAGTATATGCGAGCGTTGATGATGCATTTTGAGATGTTAACGTGTTCCGTTGCACATAATTCCGTCTATCCATTCAACATTACATAACATTTTCGTTTATTTGCTACATAAGGCTACAATATACAAAATCATATGTGGATGATATATTCTGAAATGCTGATACTAAGCTCATGACTTAGTTGACAGTGGCAACAGATGTGGCGAAGTGCGCTCCAATCGACAAAACGGTGCCTCGGTGGTGGAGCGATAGCATGCGTTCTCTTAGGCATATATAAGATAGCTGAACAGATGAAGTAAGCGGTTCTTTTCTGTTAGACGGTAATAAATGAAGAAACTACTTCTTTCACGGTATCTGAACTATTCGTAAGAGTGTTAGTGGTCATTCGAAAGCTTAGCGCTCGCCTCCTGTATGGGTAGAACGCCAGTTCAATTCCCTCTCAGGGTCGGAAGTTTTGCGTGCCATTAATATTTCTGGCTATGTATATCACTGCCAAAAGAAGTAAAGATTAAGAATCTCTATACATTATAGGATTATGTATGTTCAGGTGTTGGGTGATTTCAAGAAACGTCGTCAACCAGGTAAAAGTCGTGAGGATTATCTCTCCATCCTTGTAAAGGATCTGTGCTCTCAATATGGCTATAATGAATATCTGATGAATAAATTCATGCAATTATTTCCGCAACCGTCCGAGGTCATCATTTTGTCATTTGTTAATCTGGTCATTCAGTATCTCCCATTGTGATTACTTTTCTTATTTCAGCTGATCGAGTTTTTGGATGCGAATGGAACAACAACGATCAGTCACTATAAGAACGAACACACTGGAAAACAAGAAGGTTGGATGACATAAAAGGATATGGGAGGGGAGGGGAGATTTTAATTGCGTCTATCAGGTCGATTTAGCCTGGTGATTCTGCAGGGTTATTCATGTGTTAATCTGGTGGATAAGCAACTTATGTTTGTAATGGTCTATGGTGTTTTGATTCATCTTCCCAAGTTTGGGGATACCTGTGATTTTTTTGTTGCAGAGGTGATTTGGCAAAATCGTTGATCAATCGAGGAATGAACATTGATCCTGCAGCTCCTTGGACAAAAGTTGGACTTGTCGTTTACGATTCTCAAGTTCCCATCGGTTAGATTCCTCCACTTTTTCCACTAATATCTGCTTGATTGTATATTATTGATGCAGGAGCTACTCCGGAGTATCTCGCAGGACATTACATGATACAAGGTCTGAGTTCCTTATTGCCTGTGAATATCAGCCTCGGTATCGAAAAAATAATTTATTGTTTTTTGGTGACAGAGATGAGATTATTGTAAATAGGGACGTACTGAATAGAAAAAAACAGTAAAATGATGACCAACGTTTCGGCGGTATTGCCTTATTGAGAGTCGTTTTATTGTTTCTAAGTTTCTCAATCATCCATTGGAGACAAACCGCACAGAGGCCTTCATAAGATAGTCGGAGACAGAACAAAAGAGGAACCGCTGTGAAACAGGCGAAACTGTCGAAACGTCAGCCATTATTTTACTGTATTAATCTGTATACAGTAAATCCTACTGTTATACTTGCTTTTGCTCATCAAGAAAAAGCAGTGAGTTCCTAACTTTCGTAAGATTCGACGTTCAAGAATGAAAAAGGTTAATTGGACTATTTGGACCTCTTTCGATTTATTCAGATCGCTCGTTGCCGTGCTATTATTGGAAATTTACATAGACTGGGAGTGAACAATGCTATTGTCAGTAACTTGAACGCTGAAGAGTACGCTAAGGTTAGTGAGAGAAGCCGGTATTTTGTCATGTAGGCACTGAGTGCTGAGAACGTAGGAAATTCTCCCTATTTTCTCAAAGTACATCTTATCCCGAACTTTTTCGAATCTGTACTAAGTCTGTAGTGGTTTTAAGCTGGCCCCCAATGGCTTTGATCGTGTCCTCCTGGATGCTCCATGTTCTGGAACAGGCGTGATTTGGAAGGATCAAACGGTTAAGACCAGCAAAGATAGCCAAGATATCCAGCGAAGGTTAGTTGCCTTCTTTCAGGGAACGATTCATTCCATTTGCTTCTACCATACTGCTTCTTTATTATAGGCATACTATGCAACGACAGTTGATCCTTGCTGCTCTCGACTCTGTCGATGCTAAATCCACCAGTGGTGGATACGTCGTGTACTCTACTTGTTCAGTTCTTGTACGTTTTTTCAAAGAGTTATATTGATTTTAATGCATGTTTGCTTGAAGAGCTCACAAGGTCAGTGATGGACTTTGTGATAGAAGGCATAGAAAAGAGACCCGTATAGCGTAGTAGTTATAAGTGCTCTGCGACACATATGTGGATCGATGGTTTGGTCTTGCGCTCGAGGCTCACAAAGCCTTTCATCCCTTCGAGGTTGGGGAAGTGGTACTAAACTCGTTTGAGAGTGTAGTAGCACTGAGCTTATATATTGGTAGACCACCGTGAATCGTCTTGAAGGCCAGATATTCATTCAAGTCACCTCTAACGATGTTTGGTAAAGTTGAATACATGACGTATCCTCGGGGGTTGATCAACGCCGCGAGTTTTATCCTTTTATCTCTTATTTTCCAAGCATCAATCAGTTTTAGATGTCCGCTTCTAACACTTTTCAATTCCACTACTTCCTCTGTGATGTGCGATGTCCGAACTTCTCTGCTTGGAAAAATCCTATTTTTGTCGCTGAAGCCAGCAAAGCTATTTGTACTTTGGATATTCTTGTTTCCCAACAGCAGCCAACTGATGAGCTATTCTCATGTAGAGCCTCACCAAGTGCTATATTTTATCTTTGCTCTATCAAGGTGGAAGAAAACGAGGCCGTTGTCAATTAGCATTACAAAAGCGGCATTGTGAACTAGGCCTTGTGGTCTGGAAGTTGGTGTTGAAGGATTTACAAGGTAAGCAGATGTTCCATGTCTTTCAATTCTCTAATGTTGAAGAAGAAAATCTTGTTCATAAATGTTACAAAGTGTATAACAATTTGATAACATATTTTGAGCCTTTCATGAGGTCTATTATGACACTTAAATAATGGAAGACACGTGTTTTCGGCATTACAGCCTCGTTAACGCAGAGAGATATCCCCTAAATAGAGGAACCAAACGCTGAAATATTTGCGCTTGCCGTTTGGTGAAAAGATCATCCAACGGCCAGTGTTGAACTGTCGATTGTTCATCACTGGTAGAAACTTATATTGTAACACCGTTCTTTTCGACTGTTTTTGAGACCTCGTTCAAGAACGGTTCAGTCTGACGATGCATCTTGAGCATTTCATCAAATGGCAAGTGTAAATAGATCGCCGGATTTTTCGATATTCGAGGAAAATCTCCCTGCGGAAACTGACTGGCACCATGTAACTGTCGAGGCTGAAAATGCTGAAAACGTGTTTGCACATATAAGTGTCATAAAAGAATTCATGAAAAGGCTCAAAATATGTTATCAGATTGTATTGTTCTGGAGCGAGGTCTCAAGAAACAGACGAGAAGAAACGATATACAATAATTAATGTCAAGCGATTTGTAAAACTCTGAACTTTGGGCCGCTTTTCATCTTTTTACAGGAGTCCCGATTCGTACTAAACGGACTCACTAGTAACCACACGTCATGTCGCATCCTAAGTTCGGCATAAAGAACCTCGTAATTGCTAGTAGCGCGTGCAATACACAAACCAAGACGGGTTTTGGCGATTGGTAGTTGAGATCCTACCGGACATGCTGCATCTGCTATCACGGATAAAGTCGATAGCAGGAGAGTCCGCATCAAGCGTAGGGGTTCACCACACGATACTGGGGATACAGCATGAGAAGCAGGTTCAAACTCGACGGATCAAAGTGCATTGCACGATTTTCTACGCAACTATCAGCATAGTAGCCGTGCTCACTTGCACTGTCGGCATCATATAAACCTCACCATCCAAAAAAAAGCTGATTGAACACAAGAATTTTTGTCAACGGCACACCAATGGTATCACTAGGGAACCTTCACAGCGAGTGATCACGATTCCAGACTGCACCGTTAGGACGAGCAGCGTATGAGAATTTAAACTCGCCGGGGCTTATCCTGTCCAAGTTTCGTGTCACCCAACACCTTGAATGGATTGTGTCAGTGCGCAACAGCTTCAAGAAAGCTCTCAAATGCGAAAGGACTGAGGAAAAGCTAAGCATTCGAGCAAAATGTCTAGGTGTTGACTATATTCAAATTGTCTCAAGCCTATAATCCCTCAGAGAATCTCTGATTTGCATCGAATAGATAACAACATGAGCTCAGGTCATTTTATAGGTACAACGAGGTAGAAAAGTGCGAAAAGTCTGGGTGATGAGAAAAAAGTGAAACAAAGTTCGACCGACTTATCGTCTAATTAAAGAAAGCAGTCTGAAGACTCCGATAATTCTGAAACTGGTATATTATTGCAGGATAAGTCCCGAACTATAAGAAACAGGCTCTTTATCACGAATGATTTATGTTCGTTCTTCTTTTTGTCAGAAGAAAGTACTTCTGAGATTAAGAAGGAAAACACCGATTCAAAAAAACGGAACGACGTTCACAGCTAAAGAACAAGAAAAGTAAGCACTCTAAGATGAACAGGAAGATGACGGTCTCAAATACGGTGAGACCTGATCACTTTTTGAATCTTTTATTTCATGGGAAGTCTTAGTGAACATTTATCAAGCGACGTGTCTTTTCAAAAAACAATATTTAACCACGCTTCTATCACACCTGGCGTGCGGTTCATTTAATCATTACGGCGTAGAGTCCTCATAGAGGGGGGATAAACACAAATATAGCCCTCAGACTCGGCATGAATCGAGGGATGTGACACTGAAGAGTGCTAGAGGACGAAAACAAAAGCCTGGCACAATCGCAGAGTACAATGGTATCTGAGCAGCAAACTGAATCCGACAGCGACAGTCAATAAAGAGAGAAGGAAAGGGGTTAAGGACACCACGCACCGCAAGCACCTAGATACACAGATATCAGATATCAAACAATTTATTGTCTTCCTAGTTTTCCTCTAGAAGACCTATGCATGATATATTTTAGGGGGGGGGGGGGGGTGGCTGGCTACGTACGTAAAATGAGAAAAAAAGCACATACGTGAGCAGGATTTCGGAAAGAGGACATTGGCGAAGACTAGCGCAAAAGTCGTGCAGACAAGAGAAAGAAAAATTCTAGCTAGAAGAGAAGAGTCTGATATGAATGATTAGAGATTTAGTTCACCGAAGAATCGGCTAGTGGACTAAAAGGACATCTTGTAAAAGATGAATAATTACCTTGACTAAAGATTAGAAGCCCTCTGCGTTCCCAAAATTTCCCCCCCCCCCCCGGTTGACTTTTTTAGACGATTTCAAGTGCCATAAAATTTAGTTTTGTTGTTGTACT
>JAHQIW010002839.1:0-76706 GCA_019055375.1 Parelaphostrongylus tenuis | reverse complement strand
CAAATGACTCTTGTAACATCATACCATTGCCAAAAAGTTTTAAGATCAAAAATCTTTAGATTAGAGCGCTAGAAATAGTTCATGGAGTAATCTGAATGTTGAAAGTCACTTCAGAAAGAAACTATTTATGTTAAATCGCGGTCAAAAATACGAAAAGAAAAGGAAACATTGGAGCTCATCAGTGGCGGAGACATTATAATACAGATGAGATCGGTAAAGAATACAACGTGTTTGGTGGAGGCTATACAATCTGGCCATTACGTACTAAAAAGTGATCGTAGAAGTAGGCCATGATGCACTAACTGGTTGGATTCCCACCGTTCCATGAAGAACGTTCGTCATCACCTACTTCAATCTCAATAGCTGAATCTTCATACATTGAAGAAACCATTGATGAAGAAACCGTAGCATGCCTATATTCGTGCTTTCGTAGAGCAGAACTGGAAAATTTTAGAGGAAATAGAAGCAAAAACTATAACACTGTTCCAAAAACTTCAAACAAACCTATCTCGAAACTCCTGTCCGCAAATTCCACAAGGGTAGGGCTTCTCACCCGTATGCGTCCTGATATGTATTGTGAGCGTCTGAAATACTCACTTGCAGCCAATTTGTGAATATGACATGGATGGAGTGTAGAGATAAAAGATTGTTTATCGAGGAGATCTGAGGTTTCAATAAGACTAGGAAATTCTTAGCGAATCTCATGATGTTTTTTGGATACTACTCAGTTATGAGGGGACAAATGAAAAAACAATCTCATTGTCGATAAATCGACCAATTTTATAATGAATAACCGCATATTCAACGAAACAACAAGGGTTTCCGGTGACACTTACTCGATCAGATAGCATTTGCTTACATGGGTATTTGAATGGCAAACGCTTCCCGTGACACTTAGATCGATCAGATAGCATTTACATGTGAACCTTTCTTGCACAGATAGAGCCTTGGCCTGCCTCCGTATATAAGCGTGAGCAGACAACACACCGAAGGCAGTCAAACAGTTGCAGCGTTCCTGTGCTCCAGCTAGTCGTCCACTCCTTCATATATAGGCATCAAAATGATCGTAACCTAATCCATTTTCAATAAGTCACCTTCAAATCCCTCTTACTCTTCACATTGTATAGTAGTCCTCCAAGTAACTCGCAGTAATACCTAGTCAAAGTTGCACTTATTGCTCATGCACCCTATAGTACATGCACTCATCGTATTAGGCCATCAACATTCTCAGAGTAGCCGCAACCCGCAGAACTCGTTCTTGCTCACATGTCTTACTCACGCAATCTCAGAAGGCTACTCCTTATGATGCTTTTTAACTATTCCTTAGCGCTTATGCAATGCTAACCCTAGCAATTAAGGTATTTATTATGTATTATCCAGTATTATCCATCCTACTTATAGGAACGTTATTGTTATCGTTAATTATTATGGTTGTGCCATTTTATTGTATATAAAGGTTTAATTACCCAAGTTTGAGATTCGTGCGTGATCAAGCTTAAAGCCCCGCGTGGCAGACAAGAAGTTGCGGCGATCGAGGGCCAACGTCAAACGACACACCTAAGCTGTCAAAAGAGGAGCTGATCGACTCCAATACAACAATTATTCCTAGTGGTCTGAACTACTAATTATTCTGGACCAAGAAATTCTCTGATCCTCATCAGACTGTAACGCCGCAACGCACTACAAAAACAACAACACTCATTCGCTGGAGGGGAACTTTTCACGGGAGTAACCATTTCAAAGTCGAGACTTGAGGCTACAGCGCCACTCACCCGTTTTCAAAAAGCCACGTTATCCGTTTTCGAGGAAGACTTTTTCTGACGTTGCTACACGAGAATATTTTTCGCTTCAGACACGCACATTTCTCGCCGGACAGAGCTCTCGCTTCAGTGATTTTTCGATAGCGTAATCGTTTCTGATTCCGACGCTGTGCTTATATCCCAAAAGACTGTGTCTCTGCAACGCAGCAATTAAGATAAATTTAAATAGCATTTGTGAGCAAAGGGACTCTTTGGCCAATTCACGTGCCTGTGCGTGAGACGACCACGTGAACTGCTGATGCAATACTTCTCTACGCATTCATATGCCCGGAAAATCGATGATCGTAGCGTTATCGAACTTAGCCGCCTCATGCACAGGCGTGTGATTTGCCAAAGGACCCCCTTGCTCGCACATGCAAATTCAACTTATTCCACTAGCTACGTTGTAGAGAAATAGCATTTGTGAGCAAAGGGACTCTTTGGCCAATTCACGTTCCTGTGCGTGAGAACGACCACGTGAACTGTGATGCAATACTTCTCTACGCATTCATATGCCCGAAAATCGATGATCGTAGCGTTATCGAACTTAGCCGCCTCATGCACAGGCGTGTGATTGCCAAAGGACCCCCTTGCTCGCACATGCAAATTCAACTTATTCCACTAGCTACGTTGTAGAGAAATAGCCAATTTAGGATATAAGCAGAGCGTTAGAATTAGAAACGATTACTCTATCGAATGATTACTAAAAATCCAAAAAAGAACTCTGTCCGGCGAGAAATATGCGCGTCTGCAACGCAAGAAATCTCCTTCTGTAGCAGCGTGAAAAAGAGGCTTTTTCGAAAACCGGCGACGTGGGGCTACAGTCTGAAGTCTAAGTTTTCGAATAGTCACAAGTAATTCTATGAAAAATTCCTCTCCAGCAAATGAGGTAGGTATTTCATTTGTCTCCTCTTAACCACAAAAAACCGTTTATTCTTTCGAGTAATATGAAGGCTTGATCCTCCGCACTCCAATGACGAACGCCCGACGAAACTCCTCCAACCTGGCAATTCTCGATATTGCAAGGAGACGTGCTCAACCAGTACTCTATGACGTTCATGAAAGAGCAAATTCTCAATCAAGCGATGAATACGAAGACGAATTGAACGCTGGAATACAGGGACCAACATTAGAAAAAAAAAATGTTATACGGGTCAACTAAAGTGGTAAAGTGATAAATTAGCAAGTATTCTTGAAATGGCAGCCGCAGATTTCGTCTAAAAATCGTAGAAATAACAAAAGAAGATGTCTCACTCAAACCTGAGACTGTGTGAAACCTCTTCCACAATATCCACATGTGTATGGCTTTTCTCCTGTGTGCACTCTCTCATGTATATTCTGAAAGCTCAACTTTCGTTCATATTCCTACATAGGATAAAGATTTTCTAGATTTTCCGACGAAATAATTTTCTTATAAATGACCTTATCTCGTCGATGATGGAACATTTTGTCACAATATGAGCACTGCCACCGAAACGGTCGATCTGAGTCAAAATACTCACCGTTCAGCATTGCCAAACACGTGTTCTGAAATAGATTACAAAGTGAGATTAATGCTGAAAATGATCGTTAAACATTGTTTTAGTCTACCTCATGATCGGTAAGGGAACTGAGTGACTTGAACCATCGACCACAAATCTGACAAAAATGGCGATGACCCATGATATGCATTTTCATATGCAAAGCTAAGGACGCTGAACGACGAAACGATTTCGTACAAACAGTGCATCTATGCGGACGTGGACCTAAAAAATCTAGTTTACTGGTACTTCTCTGGTGATTCAATCTGATTTATTGACATTTATAATCGATCACTACATGGTAGTTTCAATTCTCATTTGGCTAACTTCATGAGGTTTATAAATTGACGATGAAAGGGAACGGTTGCAGGCAAGCGACTCTAATCATCGAGCTCTAAAGAAGGCGAAAACATCAGAACCTTAGCCGGCTAGATATTACTAAATCATAAAATAGACTACTATTACTGATTAGAAATGCCGAAGTTGAAAAAAATCCGCTTTTTAAGATATAGATAACTACATACCTGGATGGCAACGCATATGTGCTACCAAGGAATCTTTTGAGCCGAAGTGGGCATTACAGGTGACGCATCGATAGCGTTTCGACAAACAATGGCCTTCCTAAATGCTGCATCCTCTCAAAAAGGGTATAGTTCGAGCGTAAAGGATCAAGGATAAAGGTCTCAGGGTTGATCAGTCTTTGAGAGATGCGCCATACATTCGACTTCATCAAGCACTGTTCGAAGAGACTTTACGTACATCTGGCCTTTACAATGGCTCGCGGTGACCTATGGTTGTATCGAGTCAGTGCTGCTATCCAACCAGGCAGATCTGGCACCGATTCATCGACTCCCTAAGGATGGAAGGCTACGTAAGCAACCTCTAAAACTGCGGCACATGCGTCACTACCAGTTTAATCCTTTAAGAACCAAACGGTACGTCCCATACCGTGCCGCGCAACGTCAGATCCCCCTCAGCTACTGTAATGGCTGCGTGCCAACTCGTGAGAAAGCAAAGCGCAGACAGCCAAACATGCGTGCACAAACATGCACATGTCACCTCCTTCGACTGCCGCGCAAGCGACGGCGCGACGCCGTTTGCCTGTCAACGCTGGTCTTCAAAGGGTTAAAGACGACGACTCAGCTTAATCTACTCACCGATTCGTGCGTTTCCCATTCACTCCTGTCTTGTAACATTTTTCCACATAAAGGACATCTACAAGCACTCGACGTACTCCGTGGCTCTAAAAACCGACTTTGATTAGTAATCTTAGCAGAGGAACGTATCGGTAAGGTGAATATCGAAAATTCCTTTTTTTAGGAAGAATTTCTAAGAATACAGATGGGAAGAGGAAGACTGGGAAAATGAGAAGGGAAAGAGAACGAATAGGAAGGTCAGCTTGCTAACCGTCAAGACAACTTTGCTCTACTGGAGCTTTCACAATCCTGAAATGAAGAATATTTTCGCCAATCATCAAAGCGAATCGCTCCAGAGGTCCACGTTTTCCGCTATTCGTAGAAACCTGCAAAAAAAAAAACACGACATACCTCAACATTCGACTGCTTTTATAGACTTTGCTCAAAACTATTCATAATATCCTAATATATCTTGAGCCTTTCATGAGGTCTGACATGGCTTCAGTGCTAGAAACGTGTATGGGTCTTACAGCCTCATTAGTAGCACGGTATTTTCGGCTCAACCAATTCCTTGCAGGGAGATAAACCCATACATATCAAGGAATTGGCAATTCGGCGTCGATTCCTTTATAGGTCGGGGTTTATCCCCATGCAAGCAATCGGTTGAACCGAAAGGCACCGTGCTACTGATGAAGCTGAAGGCCGAAGCACATGCATAGCACATGCATAAGTGCCATAACAGACTTCATTATAGGCACAAAACGAGACACATTTAATGGAATTTTGTTCACCACTTTCTCACACAGCAGAGTAACAAAACTCTCCTCCTTGAATCTTTCAGTCTTGAAGAGAACCAAGAAATACCTGAGTGTCCGGCGCAGAAGACATCTTATTGGGGACATCACCACCTGAACATATACACTCTATCTCAGTTGAAACATGAAAGGATAGGCGATAATACAGTGGAGAGAAACAGGGAAAATGCTCCTTATCAATTCTTCCGCAACCGACTTTTCTACTTGATGATCTCGATTGCTCAATAGTTCAATTGTTGTTACAATTATAGGATACAATTTATTTGAACAGCTGACGTTTCGGTGGACTTCTTCTTCCTCAGAGACCCTTGTCCTTGTGATGACCTCGCATTTTGGGTAATTAAGGAAAACTGTGAACTTGTCCCTATCGAATAATTTGACGACTATAAGAATATCTTCATAAACTGGACAGGTCATCTGGTAATTACCCTTTTTCACAAGTCTATAAGAGAACATACGAAGAGGCGTGCACTCCTACCTTCGGAGCTGGAAGGTGAATATGTGTGGGCTACAACAGGTCGACATGGAAAAGTAGCTTCTTTTTGAAAACCATGAGGGGTTCTGAAATACATGTGTAACCTCTAGAGATTTCAAAGGCTCAAGCAGAACGTCATTCTGAAGGAAAAATAACCCACTACAAACCTCAAGCACCGTCAATAGAAAAACTGAAATTGAAAACAAGAGAAAGAACGAAACACGAATTATCAAACGTGAATAATTAAACTAAGTAGCAAAAGCAGACAAAATTAACAAATAAGAAGATTTGTAAATTAATATAACAAATAATTTATGTAAATAAACAAGAAAATTGCAAATGAACAAACAGATAATTTGTAATATAAATATAATACAAAAATAAATATACGAAACTATAATAAAATATAGATGTAAAGTACAAAGAATAAATAAATAGGGTTCGTAAAGTATTTTCGCAGTATTATGATATTTCAAATGCACTTAAGAGAATTGAGTGATAAACAAAAACTTGACTTCATAAGGGAGGTGAGCCCGCGTTTACCCAATCCGGGACGCTGCTCTACCACTACACCATCGAGGCACCGTTTCGCCACCACTCATTCTTCAGTATTTCTATCATAGCTATCAGCCACCAATCTTCAACAGGTTTAGTCGGATAGCCACATATCGCTCTAAATCACACTGCGAAAAAGTAGTAAAAAACCTGATAAATCTCAAAGGTGCTTTTCCTTTAGACGGTAACAAATGAGTGGTCTATTTTATCCAGTGGACCAGAGTTTTTTGTAGGAGTGTTACTGATCATTCAAAAGCTTAAATCTCTGGCAAGCGCATTACGTGACCGTTCTTCGAAAAAAACCTTTTTATAGCGCTGTGGCATTCAGATTTGAATTATGTTTCACTTTTACCAAGCGCTTCTTTCTTTATCTCACTTACATTTCGCTGAACAAAACTCTTTCGTTAGACAGCTAGTGTTCTTTCAATGGCACAAGTCACGAAGAACTCGAAAATATGTCTGCTTTCTGAAAAACACTCTTTTGATAGCGCTGTGGGAGAAGGAAAATATTTGTGCTTCAAACCTCGCCTGAGAGAAAACCGTATTAAAATCGCGGGCATTGTCCTCTGCGCCCACCCCAACCCGTAGATTAGCAAAAGAACACATGTCCGCGTATGTGAATCAATCTTATTTTCTCTGCTGCATTGCAGCGAGACGATTTCAGAAATGAGCACAGCTTTGGAAACCTGAATCTTGCGCTATTGAATAATTACTAACAGTCCAAAGAAAGAACACCGTACTGCGAGGAATATGCGCGCGTTAAAGAATTTTTTTCCTTTCGCTGACGCGTTACGAAAGAATTTTTCAAAAAATAACCATGTGCCGCGCTAGCCAGAGATGTATCTTTCAACTGATTACTACACGTGACACTGAAAGTCTTTGTCCAGTAAAAGGATCGTTCCCTAATCTTGTGCCGCTTGACTGAGAAGTAGTGAATATACATTATGAACTGTGAAGAACAGAATATGTAGTACACGAAACAAGTAGGCATACAAATGATTTACAAAATAACAAATACTTTACAAATTCAAACAAGTATAAAGATTGATGAAGAAACAGGAGTAGACAAACGATAAGCAGACAGTAAGTAATAAATAAATAATTACAGTCACCTGTAACACTTTGAACCGACGAGTTCGATTGCTCGTACACCACCCATATATTGGCGAGCCGATGGCTTGAGATGGTAATAAGATCGATTCTTCATTTCCGTCGGTATTCCCACATCATCTCCTGTGGAACTCTCGTCACCACCTTAACGTCATGTACTGAAATCACTACTTATTTCCTCAAATGCAGCGGAAAACCACCTCCAGAATCGTCGAAAGCCTCCGGGGTTTCATTGTCATAGAGCACTGAGGAGGCATCATCGAACGATTGCAATGAGGACGATGACTCCTCTGGCAAGTCCCATTCCTCAACTTTCATACTTCAAGTAGCCAGTTGTATCCTGTAAGACAATGAGAATTATCCAGAGACTGATAAACAGAACTTCGAACCTCGCGCGAAAATCGAACGTGGGACTCATCTACTACCGAGAGGATACCTCTGTATAGTAGAAAGAGTGATAATCAAACAAAGCCGCGGTAATGCAGTGGTTAGTCTTTGCCCTGAAAAAGTTGGGACTTTGGTTCGACTCCCGCGCGAGGATTGCAGTTTTGCATGTCAACGAACATTCTTGGATACATTAGTTCAACGCCAAATTACTGCTCGGAAACGGCAAAATGAAAAAGAATCCTCATAGATCACATATCTCCACAAATTATTCTTTGATACACATATGTATGCGCACATAATTACAAGAAATAAAGATTAAATCTTTCGAAATCATCTCTGCATCTCCAGTCACAGGACCCGAAGCATTCAATACACTATTCCTTATTTTAATTGTGATTGGGATACATGTTCTGAGCTGTTAGGTCTAGCGCTATATAGACTCCCATTTCGTCCTATTGGTACTCACGAGTAGCACCCTCCCTGGGTTCAGGCGATCCCCTGAGACTAAATGATCCTTTATAGAGGATTATATAGCACTAGACCTAACGGCTCAAACATGTCATCTCTTTACAAGATTATTTCGTTTTGAGCGGGTCTATAAAAAAGCGGTCTATGGTAGCGGTATCTTAATCGTATTATCGCTGCCGCCCACCCATAAAGAAAAACGGAATCCTTTTACAGAATAGATAAATCGGGAGGCGATGGACAAGTGGTTAGTGAAGAAGGCTATCAGAATTCAAAGTGCTGGTTGTGCATCCTCCCCCACCACTTTCGTGCAAGGAATGAACGAGAGACCTACGAAACCTCTAAAACACCAAGGAGAACTGCCTTGACCAGCACTCTACAACATTCATGAAGGAAACGAAATCTGTCTCAAGCAATAGTCGAAACGACAAGAGAAGTTGTCGAAGAGCTCTGTGGAGGACGACTGCGACGGAACGAATCGACTAGGAGAATTAACTCGCCAGAGGACTACATATTACACTTTCTGGAACAAAAAACCTCAGGTAAGGGATAAAGAGGGGGCGCCGTGGCCGAGTGGCTGTGATACTCGCCGCGGCGCGCTCCGGTCAAGCCCCGCCAACAACACTCGCGTCAGTCAAAAACGAACGCATTATTAAACGCCACAGCCTGGCTGTCCTTGAGATTTCAAGAGAATCGCTCAGTCAGTATTATGCAACGTTTAAGAAGAAGAGGAAGAGGCGAATTTAATGCTAAAGGTACTGGGATCCGCACAGCGAAAAAACACTAGAAAGACGAAACAAAACAAATAAGACAGAAAAACATAAAAAATTGAGTTCATATAAAATCCCAGCTAAGGGATCATAAAAATTCCCGTTGACATCACATTATATCGCTTGTTAAGAAAGCTGTAGCGTAGAAAGTATCAGGGAGGATTTGATGCAGTTCTCGCCGTATTTTGAGCGACTTCACTTGGTATTTGCCGACAGCAGTAGTTGAGGCGAAGGTTAAACTCTTCACACGAACTAAAACATTTTTCCTAACAAGGCATTCAATAACTAATTATATTCAAGCAAAAGTATCCGTGGAAGGGATATGTGGGTCGTCAAATAAGTAAGGTAGTACGTAATTTCGGTTTCCTACAATTACCATATCTGTCAAAGTCACTCCATCCTTCTCCTTCGTGCTGACCTACAATCAAAGCACCTAAGAGATTTTGATAACTAACCCATTCGAATTCCAAGACTATTTGAATCATCTGTCAACGAAGGTCGTACATAGTTACGGTGTCGTGCGACCACCGTTTCGACAAAAATCATGCAGACTATCCCTTCATTTATTCATCTCGCAAACGTTAACAATGCATTTGAAGAGACTTGGGAGCGTCCTGCTGTCCAATATTTCCCTTTCAATTGATACTTCAATGGCATGCTTGTTTACTGCCTTCGTAAGGTTACAGCATAAAAATACATAGGTTGAATAGTTTATTATTGAATATTCTACTGATTTCACGTGTTAGGTGACGGTGGCAGCTGCCGTGGCGAACTGCGTTCCAAATGTACCCGATGTAATCGTTCGAAGCACTCTGTTCACCACACTTTGCCACATTACTCTGCTCCAAGTCGCCATGATGGCGTTGGACGTCTGAATAGATTACTTTTGATTCAAAGCGAAACTGTATAAAAAATGAAGCGATCCAAACCGTAAGAGTTCTTAAAATTGACAAGTGCTGAGGAGGAATGGGCGTGAAATCCATGGGCATATCTAGTGCACAATTGACTTGTGCTCTTGCTGGTACTCCTGGCGCTCCCATTCCAAGACATATTGTCGTCACTGTGTTGCCGGAAATTACGCAGGTCGTCATCGTTGCCACATCTCGCATAACTGCAGCAAACTGCTTCATTCAAACATTGATTTCCACTCAGAAATTAGGCAGACGAAAGAGTACGATTTTTCGTCAATGTTCTTGATTTTTGAAATTTCTATCTAAAACGGAAGGGCTCTCGTAAAAACTGAATGAAACAGCCGAATCATTTCACAAGTATTCTCTGCAGCAGCACGAGGTTGGTTAGTTTCAAATTATGTTTCTAGATGTATATGATCAGAGTGCCAGTCTCTTTCTGCCATATGAATGCCTCAATTTCTGCTTTTAGGTACTAACATTTCTTTTTGTCTACTCATAGCTGTGGTCAATCCCCTTGCATAAAGTCGGCTTTGAAGAAGAGGAACACACTGGAACGTTAGCCCAACAAACATTTCCACGACATCTCCGTGTTTCTCAATCATCCAAAAATATACTAATGGAGATAATTGTGAAAATAAGGTTTTATGACCTTCTCAAAAACTTTAGAGCCATTTTCAGATTTTTTTTTTTCAACATAAGACGATTCTTTATAGCACTGGGGTTAAATCGATAATAAAAGAATCTCTGGCTAAAGATGGACGAATTGCGTATAGTCTCCGTAATGGATACTGAAAGTTAGAAGACTTACCAGGAACTGGTGAGTTAACAGAAACCACAGGACATGGTAGTGGTGTGTAGAGGACGTTCATACCGAGCTGACTCAAAATGGTTGTGACTACAAAATCAGGAAGACCAGCGGCTCGTCCCTGCTGTTCAAGAACGTCGAGCACCTATAAAATGAAGTTTTTCTTAGCTCAGAGAGTTTTTTTCGTAAGTAGTTCGAATTTTTTTTGTTATCTAGAGCCTTTTAAATAGCTAAATTACCAGAATGTTGGCGAGTCATACAACAAGGTGTGTCTATCCATGCTTTTTTAGTCCGAATAACCTGCTTTCTGAGAAGTTTGAACTCGCCCCTTGTATTATAAGACGCTTCACGAATACTTCTGCTGAACCTGAATTCGGTGAAATCTGGGGAACTTGGGCCCGTGCTGCTGCATCTGTAGAGAACGCCATTGCCACTGGCAAGCTGAAGCCGGTAACGTTGAATCTCCATGTCCTCGACGCAGCTGAATTTGACGGATTCTGTGCTGATAAGTTGAGAATCGAACATGTTTCATAATTTTCTCTCACACATGATATCTGAGAGTGATGGAATATATCAAACAATGAAATGAAGTGCATGAATGAGTATTAATATAAATAGTAATAAGAGCAATATTTGAGAAAATGGGTAGGTCAACTTGTTCATTAGCAAGCATCTTAGGCTGGTCGAATTGATTCGAAAACAGGTTAACAAGTCTGCATATGCCATTCTAACTTCATAAGAAAAAAATTGCTTGTTGAAATGGGAACTGATTCAGAAAGAGTCACGAGCCTTGTAGTCATAAGTACGCAATTAATAAACAAGTGTAGTCGGTCAAATTGAGTTTGACTAGTGGTAAACAACACCAAAATTATTTCTGTGAAAACGTCGTCCTCTAGATTACAACGTTTATGTTTTGTAATAATGCACTAAATATATTAACCTTAGCTAAGGGTCGAAGTATATGGCTGCAAATGCACGTGATTACACTACAGAAAGAATTTTCTATTTAAAATCTGGTCCACCTGGAAGTATTCCACATCCCAGCACTGCACCGGCAGTCAGCAGGAAAATCAGGAGCGGATTCGGTGGAACCTTTGTGTGAGCAGTGTAGTATCAGGTCAGACATATCTGCAGTGTTTCGTTGAAGGATTCAGATATCGCACTGAGGTCGTTGCTCAAAAAAATTCCTACTGACATATAAGTGATAGAACTGCCTAGAGGGTGCATTTTGATTATGCTAAAAATCTATTAAAATATTTAAGAGAAGAGGACATACCTTGAGAAGGCTAGCGGAGTACCACTATGCCGCTTCTTCCCTTGCCACATCGCAATATTTGAATTGCTAATTATCGAAGTTTTGTATCGATGATTCACTTACTTGTACACCATTTTCTTCTTTATGACAACGAATTTCAGGATTTTTCCTCGAATTTGTATCTAGTAGGCCTGCTAAAGACTCAACATAGTGAAAACATGGCAGTGATGGATCGAGGTAAAGCGCGATTTTCATTCATTCTTCAAGTGGGTGCTGCTGCGGCACATAAGGCTGCAATTGGATTGTTGACATTGTTAAAGGCATATGAAGAAGAAGAAAATCGAGAGGTATGCACCAGGGCGCGTTGCTAGCACTACACCGATTTTCGTCTTCGCACCACTCTTTTTTGACATATCTCATCGTAGGTGTCAGCAACGCACCTTCAACAGGTTTTGCGGGTAAGCACATAACACAATAAACGCAGTTAAGCTGAAAGCCATCGTATATATAACTCTTACACATTCTTAGCGTTTAGTGTTTGATTTTTAGTGCTTTCCCGCAATGTTAAGATGGTCCGATACCTCGGTGGTGCCTGTGGTGTAACGGTAGCATGCGCCCTCGATATGAATGAAATGCTGGTTCAGCTCCCGTCTGAGGTCATATATACGAATCGCAAATGTTGTGTAGCTCCCACAATCTTTTTTTGCGCGCAGAGAAAACAAATTTCTTATTTGGCAGTTTGAATGAAGAAACAAGGATTTTTTTGTGACCAAAAAATCTGTGAGACACAGGCAGCGTACTTGTAGCGATGCTGTTCTCTATGATTACAGCAGTTCCGTGATCACGTTACAGAGTTACGAGGACTGACGTTCGTTGAAAAATTTGTGTCGGAGCTGTATAGGATTGGCCTAATTTCTCCATTTCAAATGCCTCAGTATGGCTATCCTCGGAAAGCATATCGCACTAAAGCGATCGTTATTCAAGAACATTGCAGGAACAGCACATTATCTTGCAGTGTAAAATAATGTTTTAAAAATGGTCAACAAATTGTGTTTCTAAGAAAGCTTTCCATTTTTCAATGTTTGAATGTTCTTAGTTCTTTATTATCTCACCTTTGCTTTTTTGTTCAATCACACCTATTGTAATATGCAAGTTCTTACACCAGAATTGTTACAGGATTTATTCCTGAAGACTTTATAACTGATCGCGTTTGAAGTATTTTCAATTGACAATTAGTCAAGGTAGCTTATACAATGAGTAAACATTTGCTGTTAACGGTTCAAATTCCATCTATGACAACGACTGTTCGACAGTTTTCATCTGCGGAAAAATGACCGTCCTCCTAAAATTTATTATCTACCTGGCGATTCTTTTGGTCAAGTTTTGAAACAGCCCGAAAAGATCACTTCTAAGAAAAAGTACTAAACTCTCTAAAAATTATCACTGTCACCATGTCCATTGCTTTGCGGTAATGATCAAATCATTGAAAACTTCCAGTCGAATTCAGTGTAGTGAAAATTCTTTTCACGGACTTTATACAAATTAGTTGCTCACTTAAGACAGAAGTAAAACATAATCGTCGCTGCCGAATCATCAGTTCCTCGATGGTTTTTATGGAAGTGAATGAAGGTGAATAAGCACCTTCGTATCGCATTACTTGAATTGCTAATCGACGAAAAGTTTACAATATTCTCCTTACAGTTTCTATACGTCGCCATAGAAGATGCTTTTGGAGAAAATATCACTGCTGGAAAGTTATTACTTCAGCAACTGTACGAGATTTCACCTTTTGACATTTGTTTGTACACTCAGTTAGTTGTATATTAATCAGGCACTGTTCTTTCTAAGGTTACCATACGACTACTACCTTGAAATTGTATTATAGTCGAATTAGTTAGAGATATCACTCGATGAAAGTATTTTTCTAGTTCGAATACAAAACATGTATTGAATAAATAGTGCGACCAAATGAGCGCACGGTACGAAAATGAGTTTGTGTCAGTGCATGCAGCCACTTATTTGTTCAGCAAGCACGATTTGCTGAAACGTTAAATACTGTGAAAAAAATGTTATTCATTGATGGAGTTTGCGATTAATAGGATTACAGCAAATTAATCAATGTGGAGGTCAGTAGAACACACTTACGTCTCATTTTTATTACGAACAACTTTCGAGCAGACGGATATTAAAAATCCATAGTCAAGCAGTGTTTATTACATTATACATAGCAGACAACATTGACTATATGACATAGGTATAGTTATTTTGAAGGTGGTTTATGTAAAATGTATAAAATAATCGGTTAGAGTGTTATTTGAGGAGAAAGAAAATTGAAAATTCATAGAATATTAGACGAAGAGATGACCAGTTAGTAATATTGTGCTTATTTAGTGTAATAATATTCCAAGATCGAAACAGTACGGAAATCCGTATGGAATGGTTCATGTAAGTTCAGATGAAAGGAAGAACTTGTTTCGCTAAGCTTCCAATAGCTTTCTTTTCTTTGAGTAATACTTTCCACAAAAATTATTTTTGAGCCATGCATGTGACCTCTGTGGGCACTTACCCAGTGCACGTGGTGCAACCCTGCAACCTCGTCAGTTACACGGTGCCTTTCGTCTGAGCCAAGCCCTCTTGCGGGAGAAACCTAGAGGTTTCGTTGACGAAAGTTCCGCACGCGCCGATAAGTGATAATAGCACTAAACGGTTATTGCTGTCTTGACTGGTGTCGTGAAAAATATCATAGGCCACGCTGAAATTCCAATACGCCCAATAGTTATTTTTGAGCCAGAATACACAACACTTTCTCGTTTCGTTGTGTTCAGTATGATCGACTGAAGAGAGCGTTGTTTGATTCCAAGACAATGCTGGACGAAATCAGCGATGTGATAAAACGAATTTCGATTTATCACTCTGTGAATCTAATTTGCTTCAAATATACAGTTCTAACGTCTTGAACTTAGAGATAAAGTAAAACAAAATAAAAGGGATAAAAAGTAGTAATGCCAGAAGTACGTAATATAAGTAGAGGTAAAATTAATGATGTAGTGTAATGTAGAAAGAACATAAACAAATAAATGAAATGAAATAAGTGAAAAGAGCAATGAACGAAACTGGAGATTCAGCTAGATGAAGTATTTGTGAATCCTGAGTAGACGCAAGTAAATAAGATGCTGCACATCAGACGCCCTTCTCGTGGGGGTGAAGTGTAAATTCACATCTTAGAAAGCTTTCTCACATAGGAAAGTGCCTGATCAAGGAACTACGAACTGTGGACTTGGTTGAGATTACTGATGGTCCCAATAGCTAGAAATTTGAATTTAAATATGCCATATTAAACAAATTATCACTCTCAGCTGTACCTTTGCATTCCACTGCTTGTATAGATCTCATTCAAAGCAATATAAATATAACCTAATAACATATCACTTTCAATTACCTCATAATCAAAGAGATCATGATAGATATAAGATAGTAGGAGCGTAGTAGAAATGTATGCTAACAATACTAATTCTAAATCCCAGTTTTTTGTTTCACCTCACTCAAGGAGTAGACTTTCGAGTGTGGGTGCCGCCAGCGTTTTTTTTTTTTTGAAGCTAAATTGCACGCCCTACTAGGCTGGTATAGGACACAGACGCATGAGAGGGATGATCTTGAAATAGAAGTCACCATATTTTCCCGAGACATAAGATATCGGCGTGTAAGATAATGGAATCGTTCTGAATATATGTCATCATCAATCCATAAATTAACCGTAAGGAGGAATGCCTCGTAGGCTTACGTGTTACGACATACTGTGTAGGACTTATTTTCATTTGGAAGGTGCATTCACAGCCCATATAATTTCTTCATTGTTGTTCTCACTTGGACAACTCAGTGGACAACTCATAAAAAGCGGTGAGTACGTAGAAAGGCGTTTTGCGCTTAATGCGAGTGAAATCCAAGTTAGCTAATTTTTTCTGCTGAAGTAATGGAGGTGTTGGGCTGAATGGGATGTGGACGACATGATCTTTCCAAGCTTTGAAGAAGGCTAATGCGTTGAACGGCAGCTGCCGAAATAAATTCCATTATAGACAACTTTGAGTTTTAGCTCGAAAAACATGAAGTTTCAAATGTATAGAATCTCGGGACTCACTTTCATACTGGAACGAAGGCCATCAACCGATCGCAATAAAAATGATGATTCTTTGTGATTCCAATTGTTGAATTACTTATACCTCAAGTAGTCACAGTCAATTTGTAAATAGATGGACTTTTTCTATAAACGATAAGCAGAACTTTAGAGCCTCGGTTGGGAGGTGAAACCACTTTTTCTCAGTGGATAACTCGTAGAAAGAGGGATAACAGCACAGAAACCCACACTTTCAGTAGGTCTGTGATTAGTGCTCATCCTCTAGAAAGAGTGAGACCTGGAGTTACCTCCAGCGGAATGCTCAGAACTTTGCATATCACCCAGTATTCTTGGAAAACGCTTATGACATCGTAGTTCTGCTAGAACGCAATAAAATTGAAAAATTTTGGTAAATTATCTTCACGGATTGTCTCTCTATACATGTGTTTGCATGACATAATTCACGGCATAGATTGGCCGTAGTGCTGCATATTCTACTTTGTGGAATAAAAACCTAGATACGTGACAATGCAACTTCAAGGGTACATTACAACTACATACTACTAAATCAGTGGCGTGGAATAAAAGCTTAGGAAGTACTGCTTGCAGTTTGTGCGTGCATTTTTAACGACTTACAATGGAAGTTTGCTCACAACACTCCCCAGGATGTAGTGAAAACCTTCATATCAACTACTATGATCCTCCTGGCAAAGATTTCGATAAATAATTACATTCGACAAGAGATATCTACAGTCAGGACTAATTGAATCCTCATTTAACGGAAGTCCTCGAAATCACAGAGCGCAGCGACTACCGTATCCACCAGAATTATAATGGTGTTACAACCTACAAAAATCTTTATTTCAGCCCCTTTATGGCACTGTTACGAAGCAAGAGTGCTGAGTGTTATGTAGAATTCGACACCTTAGGCTGAAGTCGAATCCGCATTATACACGATTTTATGCTGATTGTGCTTGATAGACGAAACCTGTTGACGGCTGATTGCTAACAGTCTCGATACGTTGAATCGTAGGAAGAGCGACGGGAGAGGGTGAGGTTTGACAGTGTAGTGATTAGCACGCACCTCGGTAAGGATAAATGCAGACAGCTAAAGGTTAAGAGTTTTGGGTACGTTTCCGTCAGAAGATACGAGATAAAGAAACGACCCCTCTCTGTGAACAAGAACTCTTCCTAAAGGTGTTAGTAATCATTCAAAAGCTCAGTTATCTGAGTAACGCGGTATAAGGCCCGGTTTCGAATAAAAATCTTTCTCAGATGTATTTACAGATGGATAATCTTTGCGCTTCACTCACTCAAACTCACACACACACGCACACATTTTTCTCCCAAGACAGCTCTTTGTTTAGACTACTAGTAATCATTCGATAGGGTAGGATTCAAGGAGTCCAACCTTGTACTTATTTTGCTGAGAGACCGTTTGTTCACACTGGAGCAAAAAAAAAGGATTTCTTAACGTACTTGAGAAAATGTGCTTTAGCTAATTCGCGAGCTGTAGGCTGGGAAGGCGAGAGGGTCGGCGCAATCACCGATCGCTTCTCCCTTTGGCCTGGTGCGGTCTTCGTTGAACAATCAAGATCGTTTCTCCGCTCCGAAAAAAAACTCCAGATTGAACGTCTGACTTTATAATAGAAAATCTTCGCTACCACATTCATGTGCGTTTCGTGCTTCCAGCGAAATCATAGCTGAATTGCGCGGTCGATGTGGAATGTCATTTTATTTCAAATTTTACTAGCCATAAAAGACTCTTTTCGGAAAGACGGCCACGTAAAGCGCTAGCCAGAAATCTAAGTTTTCGTTTTTTGTTCTCAATTAAGCACCACGGTTTTTTTTTGTTCTCAAGTGATTACTAACACTCTTGCCAAAAGTTTTTCTCCAAAGGAAAGTGGTCATTGCTTCACCCTGCGCCGTCTAACGGAAAAGGACCAAGTTCTGCATATCACTGAGTATTCTAGAATGTTGACGTTCTTCCAGCAATCTAGATGTGCTTTTTCTTCCCACATCTGGCTGCTGAAGTTGTATTTACTAAAACTGACGGTGATATTTAATTGAATTATTAATCAATGAAGGTTGTAGGTAAATTTGGATACACCGATTTTCATCGATCAAGATCATGTTAGCTAACTTTCGTCCAATTAGATGCCCATTTTCATCTCACACCTAACGCTCGGTACCGGTTTCCCCACAACTAATTTCAAGTCTTAAGCATTGGAGTATTTTTTGTGCTTATGTAGTGTAATTAACTTCCAAGATAGAAACAGGCAACGGAAATTCGTTTGGAATGAATTATATAAGTTTAGATGAACTAAAAGGACGTTTCGCTTCTTTTTTAACACAAATCACAACAGCTTTTGAGCCATGCATGTGGTCTCTATGGGCAGTTCTTAAGTGTAATAAACGTGTTTAGTTCTTGCAGCTTGTCAATTACACGGTGCCTTTTGTCTAAGCCAATCCCTATCGGCGGAGAACCCCTCTCATGGAAGTATCGTCGACGAACTTTTTACACCCGCCAGCAAATGATAATATCACAAAACGGGCATGTTTTACTCTTTATGCTCATAACTGGTACCGTGAAATGTATCATACCTTTTGTTTTGAATGTTTTTTCAGAGCACGTCCAAACTCCAGCGTGCCTAACAGTTATTTTTAATCAGAATCCTCAACACTTTCACGTTTCGTTGTGTTAAATGCTCGACCGAGGCAACGTTGTTCTGGTTTCAAGACGATGTTGGACGAAATCAATGATCTGGTAAAGTGAATGCCAATTTGATTTACTACTTTGAAATGTAATAAAACGGATAAATAAAGTAATAGATGGGAAAAGTACGTAACACAGAGGTAAAATTAGTGATATATTGTAATATAGAAAGAAAATAAGCAAACAAGTCATAATGACGTGGGGTAAAATTTAGATCTACATCATAGAATATTTTCTCAAATTGGAAAGTTGCCTGATCAAGGAAATAACGAAGAGTGGATATGATATCACTGAGTGCCCCAATAGCTAGAAATTGTTTTCAGAATATGTCACTGCTAACATATTATCCTCTGAACTGTAGCTTGACATCCGGCAGCTTTTATAGATCTCGTTCAAGACAATATAAATATAATCTAATAAACAAATCACTCTCAGATAATTTCTATTCAACAAATAATAAAATATACAAAGTAGTAGAAAGGGAAGGGATAACATATCTTGATATACATATAATGTATATTGACAATACTAATTGTATATCGCAATTTTTTGTTTTCAATTGAATCAAGTAGATTTTTTTCGTCTTTGACAGCCCAATACACGTGCTTCGACCTTGACTGTCTCGTCAGTCGGCAGAACCCGTCATATTTTAGCCAATCCTCTGTGTAGGGGCGACGAACGATTTGCGCTGCACTGGTGTCAAGTGAAAATCACTAGAACAGCACTTTGTGCACTTGATTGCTCTCTGGCTCTGCACTCTGGCTGGTGTTTACCGTTCGTCGTCCACACCTCTTAGTGTGGGGAATGGAGCACTCACATAGAATTGCAGAGCACCCTTATCTCATATCAAATTTGTGTTAGGCGTTTGATTACACATAGGCAAAAAACGTGAGGAGTTGGATTTACGAGCAGAGTTGTCGTACTTCGACGGCGCTTCCTCGGTGCACGATAGCAATGAAACTCCGGGAGATTTCGACAATTCTGGAGGAATTCTGATGTTAAGATGGTGAGGGAGTTCCAAAAGAGATGATTTGGGATTATCGGCGACGATGAAGAATAGGTCTCACTACCATCATAGGCCTGGCAAATGCCTGACAATTTATCGCTGGAGCACGGGCAATCCGTCATACAAATTGAAAGAGGACGAATATGTCGTCCCATCGGTCCTCCCTTCCGAAATCCGGCATTCTATATCATCGGTGAAGAACAGAACAACACCCGGTCCAGACAAGATCAGACCATAACATCTGAAGAATCTGCCGCCAGTTCTCATCAACACCCTGGCTCGGCTGTACACTCGCTACCTGTCAGAATGCAAGGTCCCTATTCAATGGAAAACCAGCAAGACCGTCTTGTTGTTTAAAAAGGGAGACCTTTAAGACATAGGCACATTATCGCCCAATCGGCTTGCTGTCCGTTCTCTATAAACTCTTTACTCTAGTCATCCTTAACAGGATTGACAGAACACTGGACGAGGGACAGCCATGCGAACAAGCAGGGTTCCGAAAAGAAGTTAGTACCATAGACCACATCCACAAGATTACAAGACTCATTAAAGTTCCACGAAAGTGCAAACAACCACTGTGTCTCACTTTCATCGATCTGAAGAAAGCCTTTGATTCATTGGAAACATAAGCCGCCATAGAAGCTCTGGATAACCAGGGCGCCCCTTCTCGGTACATAATGATCCTTCGTGAGCTTTATATAGATTTCACGACCAAAATGTCCCCATTCTACAACAATATCACCATTGACGTGAGAAGAGGGGTTCGACAAGGCGATACAATTTTGCCAAATATTCACTGCCACCCTACAAAACGTCATGCGAACATTAGAATGGGACGAAATGGGAGTGAAAAGTGACGGTCGATAATTAAACCATCTTGGCTTTGCTGACGACATCGTTCTCATAACACCAAACATCAGCCAAGCGGAATGAATGCTGACCGATTTCGATAACGCCTGTGGAAAGATTGATCTTCAACTGAACCTAACGAAAACAATGCTCATGAGGAACGGATGGCTTTCTAATGCCCCATTCACGCTCAACGGAACGACAATCTCCGAATGCTCCAGTTACGTCTATCTAGGTCGTGAAATCAACACCATGAACGACCTCGTTCCAGAGTTAAACAGGAGGAAACGAGCGGCTTGGGTAATGATCGAGATGCGATGATGACGACGACATGCGTAATTTTCGGCGACACTGTGACGACAAGATGTCTTGGAATGAGAGTGCCAGGAGTACCAGTAGGAACGCATTGTGTGCTAAACATGGCCATGCATTTCATGCCAATTCCCCTCAGCACTTATCAATTTCAGGAACTCTCACGGTTTGAACTGTTTCACTACGCTACATCGCTTTAAAAAAAAGCAATGCGTTCAGACCTCAAATTTCATCATGGCGACTTGGAGCAGGGAGATGTGGCAAAGTGTAATGAACAGAGTGCTTCGAATGATTACATTAGGTCTTTTTGGAACGCATTTTGCTACGGCTGTTGCCACCGTCACCTAAAACGTGAATTCAGTGGAGAAGATTGAAGAATAAGCTAGTCAAACTGTTTTATTTTTTATACTGGATCTTTATTGAGCCAATAAACAAGCATACCATTGAAGTGTTAATTAAAAGGGAATATAATGGACAGAGGAAGCCCCTGAATGTCTTCAAATGCATCGTTAATGTTTGCAAATGCTGAACTTATGTCGGGGAAATATGGAGATTCGTTCTCTTTCTATTTCCCATGGTTCAAAATCAGAACTTACTGAAAGAATACTGTATAAAAATTGTACACTACTATGACGATGCAGCGTAAAGTTTCGCCTGCTACTTGAGAAAGGTGTCAACTCATAAAATATCCCAAAAATGGAGAATTCGTCACCAGTTGTCGGAAAACCAGCTTTAGGTGTTAGGCGTGCAAAGAACAATCACGCCTAGATGAAGGGTTAGACGGCAACACTATTTTTGTCGATGCGGTGTCGTAGCCCACTGTAATCACGTACGACTTTCGTTGATTGACGATTCTAATAGAAATTACCATCAGATGGCGAGAAATACAGTTTTGAGGGTTAGGTATGAGAAAAACAAGCGCAGATCAAGATATGGTCAATAGCACAGTTTCTGTCGAAACGGTTATCGGAGTACACCGTAATTACGTACGACCGTCGTTGATTGACAATCCAAATAGTCCTGCCTACTAATATTTAATATCGAATGTGGTTAGTTATCAAATGTTCTCTTAGGGGGCGATGGTTATGGGTTAGCACGTAGGAGAAGGATGGAGTGATTTTGACAAATACGGTAATTCTAGTTAACTGCATTACGTACGACGTTTCTTTTTGGCGACCCACATATCCCTTTTACGGATATTTTTGTTTAAATATAAATAGTTATCAAATTCCTTGTTAGGAAACATGGTTTTGGTTCATGTGAAGGGTTTTACATTCGTCCCAGTTACTGTTGTCGGCAAATCCCAAGTGAAGTCGCTTGTAATACGGCGAGGACTGCATATAATTCTTCCCTGATAGTTTCGACGCTACAGCATTCTTAGTAAGCGGCATAATAAGGTGTGAACGAGAGTTTCCTTGATCCCTTAGCTGGGATTTTATATATACTCATTTTCTTCTGTTTATCTGCCTTACCTATGTTGCTTCGCCTTTCTAGTGTTTTTTCATTGTACGGATCCCAGAAAGATTCGAGCATTCAGTTCGGTTCTTCGTCGTTTTCTTGAACGTTGCGTAAAACTGATTGAGCGAATCTTCTTGCAATCTCGAGTATATTTAGGCTGCGGCGTTTCATAATGCGTTTGTTCTTGATTGCAGGGGAGTGTTGTTGACGAGGCTTGGCCCGAGCGCGCCGGGCGGGCATCAGAACCACTCGGCCACGGCCTCCCTGATAATTCCTTATTTCAGCTTTTTTCTAGTTTAGAAAGTGTAATATGTAGTTCACTAGCTAGTTAATTCTCCTAGTCGATTCGTGTCGCCGCAGTCGTCCTCCACATAGCTCTTCGACAACTTCTCTTGTCGCTTCGACTAGTGCTTGAGGCGGATTTCGTTTTCTTGATGAATGTTGTAGAATGCTGGTCATGACGGTTCTCCTTGCTGTTTTAGAGGTTTCGTAGGTCTCTCGTTTATTGCTTGCAAGAAAGTGGTGAGAATGCAGGCACAACCAGCTTTTTGATTCCTAATAGCCTTCTTCACTAAGCACTTGTCCATCGCCTTCCGATTTATCTATTCCGTAAAATGATTCCGCTTTTCTTTATGGGTGGACACAAAATTGTTCACAAGCATTCGTCCAGCACAAAAAATTTTGGCATCAACTTTTATTCTTTTGTAGTTCGTCTGTTTAGCATTGTTTTATACCATGTTTTACCATATTTAGCCTTTTCGGGACCATTAGCCCACTTCCTTTGCGTCTCTAACGCCAGCGTGGGGACGCATGGAATATAGTGTTGTATTATTCCAACTGTACTGTTGTTATTTCCGTGTGTTATGTTATATGTAAATATATTATTCTTTTATAATTGGAAAAAATAATAACAATAATACAATCAACATAATAAAATAATACATTCAATGCGTTCGTGTCCTGAGGTTAGAGATGCAGAGAAGGTGGGCTCGGAGTTTCGGAAGGGGTAGACTTTATTTCTTGAAATCATGTACGCATACATATGTATACAGAAGAATCATTCGTAGATATATGTGATCTATGAGGGTTCTTTTTCATTTTACCGTTTCTGAAGAGTAACATGGTGTTATGACTATATATCTGGGAATGTTCGTTGATATGCAAAGCTCTGAACCTCGCGCTAGAGTCGAACCAACGTCCCATCTTTTCCAAGGCGATTACTAACCACTGCGTTATTGGGGATATCGTTTTTTCTGCTATACAAAGGTATCCTTTCAGTAGAGCAGAGTATGAGTCCAGGTTCAATTCACGCCAGAGGTTCGAAGTTTTGTTATCAGTCTCTGGATAATTCTTGTTGTCTTACAGGATACTACTGCCTACTTGAAGTATATCTTATAAAATCGTAATGCTGCTAAAACGCGATAAGATGAGAATGATCACATGTGAATTGATTCTACATATTGACTCTCGCACATGTGTATGCATGACGTATTTCACAAAATATATTGGTCATAGTGCTGCATTTTCTACTTGACGGAATGAAAATACCCGGGCAGGTGACAGTACAAGATTTAGATTATGTTACAGCCCACACATTACTAAATCAGTAGCATAGAATAAAAGCTTAGAATGTTCTGTTTGTAGTTTGTGAGTGTATTCAACAGCTTACAATCTCAGTCTATTTACAGCACTCCCCAGAACGTATTGAGAGCTTTCATATCAACCACTATGATCTTTTTTAACAAAGTATTCGATAACTAATTACATTCGACAAGATTAATCTACAAGCACGACTGATTGATTCCTCAGTCAACAGAGGTTCTCGCCATTACATCGCGTAGCGGCTACCGTATCCACCATAATCATAATAGTGTTATGATCTGCAAAAATCCTAAGTTCAGTCCCTGGGTGATATGAAAATTTCAAAACTTCAGGCTGAAGTTGAATCCGCGTTACACAAGGTCTTATGCTGATTGTGCTCACCGGACGAAACGTGTTGACGACGGATTGCTGACAGTCTAGATACGTTGAATCGTAGAATGAGCGACGGCAGAGGGTGAGCTTTGACAGTGTAGCGCGTGCCTCTGCAAGGATGAAATGCAATTGAGCTAAATGTCAAGAGTTTTGGGTACTTATTCGTTAAAAAGTGAAGAAACGACCCTACCCTCTGGAAAAGAACCCTTCGTAAGGGTGTCAGTAATCAGTCAAAAGCTTAAATCGTTGAGAAATGCGGTACGTTGCTCCTTTTTGAAAGAAGGACCTTTTTTGACGTAGTTACAGATGGATAACCTTTTTGTTTCACACACAAACACGCACACGCACACACATTTTCTCGCATCACAGAACTCTTTATTTTGACTAACAGTAATTATCCGACAACATAGGAATCGAAGATTTCAACGCTGTGCTTATTTTCTTAAAAGACCGTTTATCTACGCTGTAACAGGGAAAATAAGATTTATTCACATACAAGGAAAAGTGTACTTTGGCTAACTCACGGGCTGCATGCTGGGACGGCAGGAGGGCCGGAGGGCCGGCGCGATCACCGATCGATTGTCTCTTCGTCGTTGAACAATTGAAATCATCTTCCCGCTTTGAAAGAATTCTAGATTGAAATACAATGATAAAAAATCTTCGCTACACGTTCATGTGCTTTTCGTGTTTCCAGCGAAATAATAGCTGAATTGCGCGAACGATGTGGAACATTATTTTGTTGTAAATTCTACATTGTCATAAAAGGGTTTTCCTAGAAAAATAACGGCCACGTACCACGCTAGCCAGAAATCTAGGCTTTCGAATGAATACTAACATTTTTTAGAAAATTTTTTGTCCAGCGAAAGGAGTGCCTTTTAACGGAAAAAAACTAAGTTTTGCATATTACTGAGCATTCTGGAATGTTGACGCTTTTTCAATAATCTATATGCGCTTTTTCTTACACTGGAGTGCAGAAATTGTACTTACTACAACTGACGGCAGTATTTGACTGAATAGTTAATCAATGAAGGTTGCACGTGAATTCAGTGTGTTCAGTGTGCGTAGAGTGCCATTGATCAAAATCATGTAAGCTAACTTCCGTCCAACTAGATGTCCTTCTTCATCACACACCGAACGCTCGATACTGGTTTTCCCCCATTTGATTTTTGTACCTGAGCATTGGAGTATTTTCTAAGTTTGTAAGCCTACGAGGTTACAAGAGAATATTTGTTCCATTGTACCATTTCCACACAGCATTCTTCCAAGCTTAAGTATGTTTCCATTTTTAACCCAAGAAAAAATTGTATGCAGTGGAAAACTACCTCCAGAATCATCGAAAGCCTCTGGGGTTTTATTGTCATAGAGCATTGAGGAGGCATCATCGAATGATTGCAATGAGGTCGACGACTCGTCCGGCAATTCCGATTCCTCAACTTTCATACTTCAAGTAGCCAGTAGTATCCTGTAAGACAAAGAGAATTATCCAGAGACTGATAACAAAACTTCGAACCTACGACGGAAATTGAACCTGGTACTCATCCTCTACCGAGAGAATACCCTTGTATAGCAGAAAAAACGATGTTCCTGATAATGGAGTGGTTAGCATTCGCTCTGGATTGATGGGGCGCTGGTTTGACTCCCGCGCGAGGATTTGAGTTTTGCATGTCAACGAACATTCTTGAATATATCAGTTTAACGCCAAATTACTGCTCGAAAACTACAACATAAGAAAAAATCCTCATAGAGCACATCTGCACAAATTATCCTTTCATACACATATGTATGCGCAAGTAATTTCGGGAAATAAAGATTAAATCCTTCGCGATCGCGGACCTACCTTCTCTGCATCTCCAGCCACAGAACACGAAAGCATTCAATACATTATTCTATTATCTTGATTGTGATAAGGATATGACATGTTCTGAATTGTTAGTTCTAGCGCTATATAGGCCCCTAGTCCGTCACAGTTCTGGGGAAGCACTAATTAGTACGTGGACGGAAATATTATAGAGATTCGTTACTGATAGGCTGACACATGATACATAAATATTGTCTTGAAACTAGGAGCACTGATTCTATGAGACAATAAAGTGCGGATAGAAAGGAACAGAGGGAAGGAAAAAGAACCAAAAAAGAAACATATGACTTGTTTTGAGCCGATAGGTCTAGTGCTACATAGGTTCCTAGTCCGTCCTATTTGAACTCATCAGTGGCACACTTCCTCGGTTCGGGCGATCTCCAGAGACTAAATGATCCTTTATAGACGATTATATAGCACTAGACCTAACGGCTCAAAACGTGTCATCTCCTTACAAGATTACTTCGTTTTGAGCGGGTCTATAAAAAGGCGGTCGATGGTAGCGCTATCTTAATTGCATTGTCGTTGCTATTTTTCTATTTATAACAACATAATCTATGTACATATAGTATAACATACGCAAATAACAATAGTACAGTTGAAATGATACAATAATATATTCCATGCGTTCCCACACTGGGGTTAGAGATGCAAAGGAAGTGGGCTGATTGTCCCGAAAAGGTTAAATATGGTAAAATATGATATATAACAATACTAAACAAACAAATCGCAAGACAATAAAAATTGACGCCAAAATATTCTGTGCTGGACAAATGTTTGTGAACAATTTTTTGTCCACTCACAAAGAAAAACGGAATCATTTTACGGAATAGATAATTCGGGAGGCGATGGACAAGTGATTAGTGAAGAAGGCTATTAGGAATCAAGGTGCTGGTTGTGCCTCCTCCCTCACTACTTTCTTGCAAGCAATGAAACTAGAGACTTACGAAACTTCTAAAACAGCAAGGAGAACTATCTTGACCAGCAACTTACAACATTCATGAAGAAAACGAAATTCGCCACATAATACGCTTTCTAAACTAGAGAAAACCTGAAATAAGAGATAAAGAGGGGTGCCGCCTCCGAGTGGTTGTAATGCTCGCCTTGGCGCGCACGGGCTTAGTCCCTCCCTCGACACTCTGGTAGTCAGCAACAATGCCTAACGGCAGCCTGGTTATCCTCTGGACTGTAAGAAGACTTGCTTAATCAGTTTTAACGCAACGTTCAAGAAGAAGACGAAGAAGTGTATTGGATGCTTGAAGTACTGGGATCCGTACAGTGAAAAATTACTGTGAAGACGAAGCAAAATAAATAAGGCAAATAAACAGAAAAAAAAAGAGTTTATATAAGATTCCAGCTGAAAGATTATAAGAATTTTTGTTCACAACCACATTATACCGCTCACTAAGAAAGCTGTAGCGTCAAAAGTATCAGAAGAGGATTATGCAGTCTTAGGAGACGGTGGCAACTGCCGTGGCGAAGTGCGTTCTAACTGGATCCGATGTTATCATTCGAAGTACTCTGTTCACCACATTTTGCCACATTTCCCTGCTCCAAGTCGCCATGATGGCGTTGGACGTCTGAATAGATTATCTTTGATTCGAAGCAAAATTGTATAAAAGAAATGAAGCAATCCGAACCGTAAGAGTTCCTGAAATGACAGAGGTGCTGCAGGGGTATAGGCGTGAAATGCAGTGGCCATGTTTAGCATACAATTCTGTCCTCCTGGTACTCCTGGCGCTCCCATTCCAAGACATGTTGTCGTCACTGTGTTGCCGAAAATCACGCAGGTCGTTACCGTCATGCCATCAGCATCTCGCATAACTGCAGCAAACTGCTTCATTCAAACATTGTCTTTCACCCAGAAATTAGGCAGACGAAAGAGTATGATTTTTCGTCAGTGTTTTTGATTTTTGAAACTTTTATCTGAAACGGAATGACTCTCGTAATAACTGAATGAAATAGCCGAATCATTGCAGAAGTAATACTCTGCAGCAGCATAGATTTGGCTAGTTTCAGATTATGTTTCTAGATGCATATGATCAAAGCGCCAATCTCTTTCTGCCATGTGGATACCTCAATTTCTGCTTTGAGCACTAAGAAATTCTCTGTGTACCTCATAGCTGCTGACAGTCCACTCAAATAAAGCTGGCTCTGAAGAAGAGGAACACACTGGAACATTAGCCCATCAAACGTTTCGACGACACATCCGTGTTATCTTAGTTCTTCAATAACATTCTGATGGAAAAAAATTTTAAGATGGAGGTTCTATAACTTTCCCAAACTATTTAGAGCCATTTTCAGCTTTTTTTTCCAACATAAGACGATTCGATATAGTTGTGGAGTTAAATCGATTCAAAGAATCTCTGGCTAGATAGGACGAATTGCGTGTAGTCTTTGTAGTGGATGCTGAAAGTTGAATACTTACTATTCCCTGAAGGGTTAACAGAAACCTTGGGGCATGGTAGTGGTGTGTAGAGGACGTTGATGCCGAGCTGACTCAAAATGGTTGTTATTACAAAATCAGGAAGACCAGCGGCTCGTCCCTGCTGTTCAAGAACGTCGAGCACCTATAGAACGAAGTTTTCCTTATCTGAAAGGGTTTTTTCGTAAGTGATTTAATTTTTTATCTATAGCCTTTCAAACAGCTTCGACCTCGGAATGATGACGAGGTTTATAACAAGGAGTGTCTATCCATGCTTTTTTGAACCAAAAACCTACTTTTTGAGGATTTTGAACTCACCCCTTGTATCACAAGACGCTTCACGAATGCTTCTGCTGAACCTGAATTCGGTGAAATCTGGGGAACCTGTGCCCGCGCTGCTGCATCTGTAGAGAACGCCATTGCTACTGGCAAGCTGAAGCCGGCAACGTTGAATCTCCATGTCCTCGACGCAGCTAAATTTGATCTGATAAGTTGGGAATCGAACATGTCTCATAACTTCCTTTCGTGTCACACATAATATCTGAAAGTGATGAAATATGTTATACAATGAAATGAAGTAAATGAATGAGTATTATTATAAATATTAATAAGAGCAATATTTGAGAAAATGGGTAGGTCAACTTGTTTCATTGGCGAGCATCTCAGGCGGATCGAACTGATTCGGAAGCAGGTCAATAAGTCTTCATCTGCCATTCCAACTTGATAAGAAAATAGACTTCGTTGAAATGATAATTGATTCAAAATGAGTCACGAGCCTTGCAGTCTCAAGTATACAATTTATAAACAAGTTTCGGCACATGATTACACTACAAAAAGAATTTTCTATCTAAAACCTGGTCCACCTGGAAGTGTGCCACATCCCAGCACTGCACCGGTAGTCAGCAGGAAAATTAGGAGCAAATGTGGTGGAACCTTTGTCATGTTCTCCAGACTGAGCGTCGTAAGCAGAATCATTCCTAAATGATTAGAGGAGAAATCTACTGCCCAACTCAGCAGAGAGCACAACGATTTCGCTATTCCTAGTCACGAATCGACTGTTTTTATGCTTCGCTTAAGATTAATATAATCTGACAATGTATTTTGAGCCTTTCATGCTGTCTATTATCAGCACTTAAACAGTGCAGGGCACGTGTTTCTTCTTTACAGTCTCGTCACTTGCACAGTGCCTTTACAGGGTTAAATTCCTCAGAGACTGACTAAACAAAAAGAGCCGTACAACTGACGAGGCTGTAAAGCGAAAACACGTGTCATGCACTGTATAACTGTGCCATAATAGATCCCATGAAAAGCTCCAAAATACATCGTCACATGTGAAGATTAGTTAATGAGATAAAACACTCGTCGAATTTTAAACCTCGGAAGATAAATGAGAGTAGTCGCTTAATAAAGAATTCAGCGAATGTGATAATGTCACAGATGCAGCGCACTATCTCTGTTCTCTCTGTGCGGCATTGAAAACTGCTTTTTTCACATGTAATATTTTGAAGGGAACAAAACGTCATCGTTACACCATCCACTCTTCGGCATAAAAAATTTAAATTACGGTTCGATTGGAAGCCAATCTACTTCTTTTGTCAGAATCTTCGCAATAAATGTCACACTTATTTAGCTTCTCCAATTAGTTGCTGATGAAGGCAGTGTAGTATCAAGTCAAACATATCTGCGGTATTTCGTTGGAGGATATAGATCCGCACTGATCTCTGCTCAAAAACAACTACTGCTGAAGTATAAGTGGTAGAAATGCCTAGAGTGTGCATTTTGATTATGCTGAAAACCCATTAAAATGCTTAAGAGAAGGAGACATACCTTGAGAAGACGATCGGAGTGACACTATGCCGCTTTTTCCTTTGCCACATCGCAATAGTTGAATTGCTAATCATCGAAAAGTTTTGCCAAAACAATCTCCTTGCACTTCCCATACACCATCATAACCAGGAACTTAAAACTTGCAAAAGGAAAAATTTTACTATTGTAAGTTCTCATTTCGGCAGCCATGCAGCTTCATATCGTTAACTCCACCTGCTTGTACAACATTTTCTTCTTTATGACTGGAAATGTCACACTTTCTTCTTGAAGTTTCATATCTAGTAAGCGGGCTAAAGACTCAGTAATAGTGAAAACATGGCAGTTATCGAAGCAAGGAGCGATTTTCATTCATTCTTCAAAGAGGGTGTGCGGCACCTAATGATGTGATGGGATTGTTGACATTGTTGAAGACATATGTAGAAATAGAGAATCGAGAGGTTTGTAAAAGGCGGGAATCGATCCTGGTACTCATCCTCTACCTAGAGGATACCTTTGCATAACAGAAAAAACGATATTTCTGATAATGCAGTGGTTAGCATTCGTCCTGGAAAGATGAGACGCTGGTTCGACTAGCTCGCGAGATTTGAGTTTTGCATATCAGCGAACATTCTTGGTTATATTAGTTTAACACCATATGACTGCTCGGAAACGGCAAAATAAAAAAGAATCCTCATATATCACAAATCTCCACAAATTATTCTTTGATACACATATGTATGCGCACATAATTTCAAGAAATAAAGATTAAATATTTCCGTATCGAGGGCCCACTTTCTCTGCATCTCCAGCCACAGGACACGAAAGCATTCAATATATTATTTTGTCTTAATTGTGATAAGAATATGGTACGTGTTTGAGTCATTAGGTCTAGCGCTATATAGGCTCCTATCGTCCTATTGGGACTCATCAGCAGCACCCTCCTCGGTTCAGGCGATCCCCTGAGGCTGAATATTCCTCTATAAAAGAATCGACGCCGACGAACAGACGAACAGGCGCCTATAAAGCACTAGACCTGTCGGCTCAAAACAAGTCATATCATTCAAGAATTCCAAAAATCACATAATTACTCTAATCTCGTTGACACAAAGGTATGCTTTATTCTCAGAATGGTTTCCTTAATGCGTTCTAACAGTAAAAATAAAGCTGTCCTGCACACTCAAACATTTCTCGCTGATTGAAGCTCTTCCGATAGACTTTCCAAAGTTGCTCGATATCTCAAATCTCTGCTATTCCTTTACAGAGGATTATATAGCACTAGACCTAACGGCTCAAAACATGTCATATCCTTATTAGATTATATCGTTTTGAGCGTGTCTGTAAAAAAGCGGTCGATGGTAGCGCTATCTTAACTGCGTTATCGTTGCTATTTTTCTATTTATAACAACATAATATATTTAGATATAACACACAAGCGAAAGTAGTAGTACAATTGAAATAATACAACAATGTATTCAATGCGGCCCGACGCTGGATTAGAGATGCAGAAGGAAGTGGGTTGACGGTCCCGAAAACGCTAATTATGGTGAAATATGATATAAAACAATACTAAACAAAAAACTGCAAGACAATAAAAATTGACGCCAAAATATTTTGTGCTGGACAAATGTTTGTGAACAATTTTGTGTCCACCCATAAAGCAAAACGGAATCATTTTACGGAATAGATAAATCGGGAGGCGATGGACAAGTGGTTAGTGAGGAAGGCGACGAGGAATCAAGGTGCTGGTTGTGCCTCCTCCCTCACCACTTTCTTGCAAGCAATGAACGAGAGACTTACGAAACCTCTAAAACAGCAAGGAGAACTATGCTTGACCAGCATTCTACAACATTCATGAAGAAAGCGAATTCCGCCTCAAGCAGTAGTCCAGACGACAAGAGAAGTTGTCGAAGACTCTGTGGAGGACGACTGCGACGGAACGAATCGACTAGGAGAATCAACTAGCCAGAAGACTTCATAATACACTTTCTGAAGATAAAAAAAAACCTCAGGTAAGGGACAAAGAGGGGCGCCGTGGCCGAGTGGTTGTGATACTCGCCGCGACGCGCTCGGGCCAAGCCCTGGCACAACACTCTCCGGCAGTAAACAACAACGCCTAAACGCCGCAGCCTAGGATATCCTCGAGATTGCAAGGAGGCTCGTTCAACCATTATTCTACGACGTTCACGATGAAGAGAAAAAACGAACTGAATGCTAGAAGTATTGGGATCTGTATAGTGAAAAAAAACACTGTGAAGACGAAGCAAAATAAGTAAGACAGAAATACAAAAAAATTAAGTTCATATAAAATTCTAGCTGAGGGATCATAAGAATCTCGTTCGCACTACATCATATCGCTTATTAAGAAAGCTGTAGCGTAGAAAGTATTAGGGCAGGATTATATGCAGTTCTCGCCGTATTCTAAGCGATTTTATTGGGATTTGCCAACAACAGTAACTGAGACGAATGTAAGATTTTCACACAGACAAAAACAATGCCTCTTAACAAGGAATTCAATAACTAGTTATATTTGAATAAAAATAGCTGTAAGAAGGATATGTGGGTCGTCAATCAAAAAAGGTCATACGTTATTCGGTTTTCTACAACTACAGTATCTACCAAGATCACCCTATCGTTCTCTGTCGTGCTAACCTATAAACATCTCACCAAAAAGAAGATTTTGATAATTAACCGCTTTCAGTAAGAAATATCAGTTAGCAGGACTATTTGAATCGTCAATCAACTAACGTCTTACGTGATTACTGCTGTCCAATATCTCCCCTTTTAGAATCATTTTATTTGACCGGCTATTGCGGTGTTATGATGCTACTATAAACCCAATGATGATGTAGAGTGGTGTGCAGAAACGTTTGCGTCAGCCGGGATTCGAACCCAGATCCTACTCTTTCCGGAAGCATGTGCTATTGATACTTCAATGGTATGTTTGTTTATTGGCTTTGTAAGGCTATAACATGAAAAATACATAGACTGAATAAATTATTCTTATTCACTCTCCACTAATTTCACGTTTTAGGTGACGGTGACAACAGCCGCGGCAAAGTGCATTCCAAACGAACCCGTTGTAATCATTCGAAGCACTCTGTTCACTACACTTTGCCACATCTCCCTGCTCCAATTAGCCATGATGAGATTTGAAGTCTAAATAGATTATTTTATTTTAAAGTAATGTTCTACGGAAAAATATAACAGCCGAACCGTAAGTGTTCCTGAAATTGATAAGTGTTGAGGGGGAATTGGCGTGAAATGCGTGGCCATGTTTAGCATACACATATTCCCTACTCCTGGTGCTAATCCTGGCGCTCCATCTCCAAGACATGTTGTCGTCACTGTGTTGCCAAAAATGACACATGTCGTCACCTTCATGGCCGAATTATCGCGCATAACTGCAACAAACTGCTTCATTCAAACATTGTTTTTCACTTAGAAATCAGGCAGATGAAAAAGTTCGATTTTTCGTCAGTGTTTTTTGATTTTTCAAAATTCTAATCTGAAATGGAATGGCTCTCGTGAAAAGTGAATGAAACAGCCAAATCAATTCAGAAGTAATTCTGTGTAGCAGCACAAAATGGGTTAGTTTCAAATTGTGTTTCGCGATATATATAATTAGAGGGCCAATCTCTTTCTGCGATGTGGAAGCCTCAATTTCTGCCTTTGGGTGCTAACTTTTCTTTTTCGTCTATCTTATAACTGGGGACAGCCTGCAAATGAAGCTGGCTCTGGAAAAGACGAACACACCGCAACATCAGCCTAACAAACATTTCCGCGACATCTCCGTGTTATCTCAGTCATTCAAAAATTTGTTCATAAAAAACTTCTTAGATCAAGCTTTACATCTTTTCCAAACAGTTTATAGCCATTTTCAGTAATTTCTTTCAACATAAGACGATTCGATATAGTAGCAGAGATATTCAAAGAATCTCGGCTGAGTATGGACGAACTGCATGTAGTCTCCGCAGTGGATGCTGAACGTTGAATACTTACCCATCTGTGGTGGGTCAACAGAAACTTTAGGACATGGTAGTGGTGTGTAGATGACGTTGATGCCGAGCTGACCCAAAATGGTTGTTATCGCAAAATCAGGAAGACCAGCGGCTCGTCCCTGCTGTTCAAGAACGTCGAGCACCTATAGAACGGAGTTTTCCTTAGCTGAGAGAGTTTTTTCGTAAGTGATTCGATTTTTCATGTAGAGCCTTTCAAACAGCTCTGTTATCGCAATGTTGGGAAGTCATATGAGAAGGAGTGTCTATCCATGCTTTTTTAGTCCAAAAAACCTATTTTCTGAGAAATTTTAACTCACCCCTTGTATTATAAGACGCTTCACGAATGCTTCTGATGAACCTGAATTTGGTGAAATCTGGGGAACCCGTGCACGCGCTGCTGCATCTGTAGAGAACGCCATTGCCACTGGCAAGCTGAAGCCAGTTACATTGAATCTCCATGTTCTCGACGCAGCTGAATTTGACGGATTGTGAGCTGATACGTTAAGAATCGAACATGTTTTATAGTTTTTTTTGATATGACACATAATAACTGAGAGTGATGAAATGTGTCAAACAATGAAATGAAGTAAATGAATAAGTTTTAATCTACGTAGTAATAGGAGCAATGTTTGAGGAATGGGTAGGTCAAGTTGTTCATTAGCAAACATCCTAGGCGGATTGAAATGAGTCGGAGGCAGATCAATAAATCTACATCTGCCATTTTGACTCGATAAGAGAAAAATGTTCATTTTGATTCAAAACGAGTCACAAGCCTAGTAGTCTCAAATATGTAATTTATAGAAAAGTAAAGTCGGACCAATTTCATTTAACTACTGATAAACAACACCAAAAATTTTTTCTGTGGAAACGTCGCTCTCTAGGTTAAGACGCTTTTGATTCGTGGTAAATTACTAAATCAACCTTAGCTAAGGGTTCAAGTATTTGCCTGCATATGAACATGAATACACTACAGGAAGGATTTTTTAATCAAAAACCTGGTCCACCTGAAATTGTTCCACATCCCAGCACTGCACCCGTAGCCAGCAGAAGAATCAGAAGCGAACGCGTTGGAACCTTTGCCATGTTCCCCAGACTGGGCATCGTAAACAGAATCATTCCTAAATGATTAGAGGAGAAATCTACTGCCAGACTCAGCAGAGAGCACAACGATTCCGCTATTCCGTGTCATGTGAAGATTGTGAGAAACTTTTTAATCGACTGTTTTGATGCTTCGCTTAGGATTACTATAACCTGACAATGTGTTTTGAGCCTTTCATGCTGCCTATTATCAGCACTCAAACAGTGCCAGGAGCGTATTTCGGCTTTACAGTTTCATCACTTGCACAATGACTTTACAGGTGTAGATCCCTTAGAGACTGAGTAAACAAAAAGGCACCGTGCAACTGACGAGGCTGTCAATCGGAACACGTGTCTTGCACTGTGTATGTGTGCCATAATGGATCTCATGAAAAGCTCAAAATACACCGTCATATGTGAAGATTAGTTAATGAAATAAAATGCCCGTCGAATTTTGAACCCTTGAAGATACATGTAAGTAGTAGCTTAATAAAGAATTCAGCGAATGTGGTAATGTCACAGAAAAAGCAGACTATCTCTGTTACGTCTCTGCGGCATGAAATACTGTTTTTTCCCACATGTAGGAAATTTTGAAGGGTACAAAACGCCGTCATTACACCATCCATTTTTGTGCATAAAATACTTGAATTACGGAATCGACTGAAAAGTCAATCTACTTGTTTTGTCAGAATCTTCGCAATTAAAATCACGCTTGTTTAGCTTTTCCAATTTGTTGCTGATGAAGGCAGTGCAGTATCAGGTCAAACATATTTGCGATGTTTCACTTGAGGATTCAAATACCGCACTGAGATCGTTGCTCAAAAAACTACTGCTGGCGTGTAAGCGGTAGACTGCTTAGACTGTTCTTTTGATTACGCTGAAAGATTATGAAAATGTTTAGAAGAAGGGAACATAACTTGGAAGACGACAGGAGTGACCCTATGCCGCTTCTTCCTCTGCCACATCGCAGTAGTTGAAATGCTAATCATAGCAAAGTTTCGCCAAAACATTCTTCTTACACTTCCCATACAAATCACAACCAGGAACTGAACGCTTGCAAAAGGAGAAAATTTCCTTGTTATAAGCTCTCACTTCGGCAGTCATGCAGCTCTGTATCGTTAATTCCACTTGCTTGTACAACATTTTCTTCTTTATGACTGCAAATGTCAGACTTTCTTGAATTTTTGGATCTAGGTGGGCTAAACACTCAATAATAGTGAAAACATGACAGTAATGGATCGAACTAAATGGCGATTCTCATTCATACTTCAAAGAGGATGCTGTTGCGGCAGATAATGGTGTGATGGAATTGATGACATTGTTGAAGACATATGTAGAAATAGAGAATCGAGAGGTATGCAAAAGACCAGTCCTAGACGAAGTTGAATACGCGTCTCAGCTATACCAGGGCACGTTGCTAGTGCTGCATTGATCATACGGCCTTGCACCACTCTTTTGACACATCTCATCCTAGATGTCAGTAGCCCACCTTCAACAAGTCTTGTCAGGTAAGCACATACCACATAACACCTAATTAAACTGAAAGCCATCGCGTATATATAACTCTTATATATTCTTCGTTTTTAGTGCTTTCCCGCAGTGTTATGGTGGTCCGGTATCTCGGTGCTGACTGTGGTGTAATGGTAACATGCGCCCTCGATATAAATGAAATACGGGTTCAGCTCCCGTCTGAGGTCATATATACATATCGCGAATGATGTTCACGAAATGCAGGGTTTTTTTGTGATCAAAAAATGCACTAGATACGGGTAGCGTAGTGATAGCGATGCTGTTCCAAATGATTGCAGCGGTTCTGATATCACGTTACGGAGTTACCAGGACTGACATGCGTCTAAAAATTGGTGTCGGACCTGTACAGGATTGGGTACATTTTTCCATTTGAAAAGCCTTAGTATGGTTGTCCTCGAAATTCATATCGCATTGAATCGATCATCATTCAAGGACATTACAGGAACATGACATTATCTGACCGTGCAAAATAATGTTTAAAGATTGGTCAACAAATTGTGTTTCTAAGATAGCTTTCTATTTTCTAATGCTTGAATGTTTTTAGTTTTTTATTGTTTCACCTTAGAGTTTTTTGCTTAATTATCTTTTGTATTATGCAGTTATAGCACGGTTGTGATAGAACTTATACATGAAGACATGTTAAATGATCGTGATTCAGGTATTTTCAATTGACGGTTAGTTAAGGAAGCTTATATAGTAAGTAATCATTTGCTGTTAGTGGTTCAAATTTCATCTGTAACAGCGACTGTCTAGCACTTTTTATCTGCAGAATATGACCGTGCTCCAAAATTTGTTGTCTACCAGGCGATTATTTTGATTAGGTTTCAAAACAGTCCAGAAAGACGACTCCAGAAAAAGTACTGAGAACTTTTCTAGGAATCATCTCTGTGACCATGTGTATTGCCTTTAAATAATGGTCAACCCACTGAAGCATTGAATCTGTTCCAGAGTAGTGAGAATGCTCTTTACAGACTTTTCACAAATTATTTGCTCATGCGTGACATAAATAAAACATAATCGTCACTGTCGAATCATCTGTACCTCAATGAGATTTTTGTGATTACGAATAAGGTGAATAAGTATTCGTTTTGCTTCGTACTGCATTAGTTGAATTGCTAATCGACAAAAGTTTTGCCACGGTATTCTCTTTGCAACTCCCACACCCCACCATGACCAGGAAGTGTTCGCTTATGGAGAAAATTTCACTGCTGCAAAGTCATCAATGCAGCAGTCGTACAAGATTTCTCGTTTTCCGTGTGCATGTGCACTGATTCAGGCAAATATCTATCAGACACTGCGCTTTCCAGGTTAATATAGAGCACCTACTATATTGAAACTTGTTGTAATCAAATTAGCTAAGCCATGCTAACCGGTGTATAATTTTTTATAGTTCGGATAAAAAATATATATTGAATAAACGGTTTGCAACAGAATGAGCAAATAGTAAGAAAATGAATTTGTGTCATTGCATGTAGCCATTTATTTGTTAAGCAGCATGATTTTCTGAAACGTTGCAAATAAAATAAATTCTGTTTGCCAGTAACCATCATGATAATCACGAATATGACGTGTTAGTCAATGTGGAGGGCACCAGAATAGAGTTACATCTCAGTTTCATCACAAACAGCTTCCGATTAGGTAGGTATTGAAAAATCCACAGAGGTGTAGCTTTTATTATGGTATACTTAAGAGACAAAGATGACGATATGATAGGTCATTACTAAAACATTATCAATCTCAGTTGATTTGTATATAATAGGTAACAATAAATACAAGCTTGTAAGTAGCAAGGTACAGATAATAAATTGTATTAATACTAATGAACAGTCCCACTTTTTTCTTTTCAACCCAACCAGTGTATTTTGCGGGTGGCAGACCTTGATTTTTTTTAACTAAAGCAAATACCCACATAGGACACAGACATAGCGGATGGTTTTGAACTATAAGTTACCATCCCCGCACGAGGACATAAAGCATCAGCGCATTAATTTCGGAAGCGTTTTAGACAAGGACCATTGATTTGAAAATGAACCGCACGGAAAAAATGCTCCGTGCTGGAAGGTGCATTTGCAGTCCATGTGATCCGTGCATAGTTGATTTCCACTTGAACAGTTCAGTGAACAACTCATAAAAAGTGATGAGTGGTTGAAAAACGTTTCGCGGCTGACACGATTGAAATCTAGGTTCTGATTTTCTTCTCTTCAAGTAGTAGACGTGTTCGGATGCACTGGTTGTGGGAAACCTGATCTTTCCAAGCTCTGAAGAAAGCTGAACTGCCAAAATATCAGTGTCGCAATAAGTTGCATTATAAGAATTTCATGTTTCGGCTTACAAAGGAAAAAATATCAACAATAAATAGAATTTTTGAAGGTATTAAACACAATCTTGCTGCAAGACTTTGTAACAAGTCAAACATGCATTCAACACGAAAAAAGTCTTTTTATTGATTGCAAGAGAGTACTGCATTTTGCAAAGCGTTTTATTTATATGCTCACATTGACTTTTAAGATTGCCAATACTGAAAACTCTACATTAACTGCAATGGCAACACTTGAATCGAAAGCCTCGAAGCTCATTGCCATGCTGAACCGAAGGGTCATCAGACGATTGCAATGAAAATGATGATTTTTCCTACGATTCCTTCCTCAACATCCACACCTCAAATAGTCACCGCCATTCGGCAAACTGATGAAAATTTTTTGTAAATGATAAAGAAAAGTGTAACTTTGGTTGACGCGTCTCACTCTATTGAGGGGATACTCGTTTCTCACAAAAAGCATTAACAATGTCGAAACCTTCATAGTGTAGTGGTTAGCGCGCATCACTCCTAAAAGGGTTTGGAACAGGTTCATCTTTACTGGAAAGCTCAGACTTTTGCATATCATCCTACATTTTTGCGTAACACTGCTATAAACGCATAAAATAAAAAGAATTCTTGAAAATTATTTATCTCCAGAGACTGTTGTCTCTCGTCGAATTATTTCACGCAGTGAGTTGACCATAGGATTGCCTATTCTATACTATGAAATAAAAAGCCAGATAGGGGACAGTACAACTTCTAGAGTGCGCTATAGTCTACATTTTACCAAGGCCAGTGGCGTAGAATAGAAGACTGGAAAGTGGTGGTTGCAGCTTATGGGTGGTATTTCCAACGACTTTACTGTGTAAATTTGTTGGCAACACTGACCAGGACGAGAGTGAAAACCTTCACACCAAGCACTGTCCCCTCATGACAGAAATTTCGATAACTGAATCATTCGACAAAAATATCTGCAAACACAACTGGTTAAATCGTCAATCAACGAAACTGGTAAGTAATTACAACGACTACCGTATCTATCGAATCATAGTAGCGTGACAATCTACAAAAATTCTTTATTTTGCCTCTTTTGTAGCAGTCTTATGAAGTTATGACTATATATATGTATATATACATATATACATATATATATATTCAAGAAGCTAAGTGATATGCATCTCAAAACCTCAAGCGGGAGTTGAAGCAGCGCTCATCTGTGTTTATGCCGATACGTACTTACTAGACGAAATCTGTTGACGGCTGCTTTCTAACAGCTTTGATACGTTGAATCGTAGAAAGAGTGAAAGCAGAGGTAGAGTTTCGATAGTGCATTCATTAGCGAACGTTTGATACGGATAAAACGCAGGTTCAGCATTTCTTGAGGATCAGAGTTTCGGATATCACTCAACATAATTGTATTTTGATGTCTAACTACCCATCTATTAATGCGATTTTCTTGTCACAACTAACTCGAAAATGTTTTCTCGACCACTCAACTCGCGAAGCTACCTTTTCGGCTACTAATGATAATTTCTTGATCATTAGAATAGTTTATAAGTTCTCAGCTCTATAATATTAGAGAGGAGACTTTGCTGTATGTCATGATCGTAGATGTAACCTTCACACATCATTTGTTCGACCCCAAGTGCGTTTTAATATCGAACTACTAAGAACTGAAGACGACCTAAAATTGTTCAAATTACCCTCGGACGTACAATATATGCAAGCGTTGATGATGCACTTTGAGATGTTAACGTGTTCCGTCTATCCATTCAACATTACATAACATTTCCGTTTATTTGCTCCATAAGGCTGCAACATACAAATCATATGTGGATGATATATTCTGAAATGCTGATACTATTAAGCTCTTGACTTAGATGACGGTGACAACTGCCGTGGCGATGTGCGTTCCAAACGACAAAACGGTGCCTCGGTGGTGGAGCGGTAGCATAGAGTACGCTTCTATTTTAGCTGAATAGATAAAATAAGCGGTTCTCTTCTGATAGACGATGATATATGAAGAAATTACTTCTTTTACTAGATTAGAACTATTCATAAGAGTGTCAGTGATCATTCGAAAGCTTAAAACTCTGGCTACTGCACTGTTTGGCCGTTTTCTCAAACATCCTTTTAGAACTCTGAAAAGTTCAAAATAAAGTTATGCCCTACATCGGCGGCATAATTCCACTACTACTTCGCTGAAGCACGAAAGCTATATGAACGTGTAGACGAAATCTTCTAGTATCAGAGTCATGCGCTTTATCGGGACGCTTAAAAGCGGAGACAAAATACCCAATTAAGTAACAAAAAAACTGCATCTCACATGTGACGCCAACGTATTCGATTGATCGATGACGCGCCGCCGTATCGAATCTACGGCCATCGTACGTCCAGCCCACAAATTAGCCAAGAAGCAATTCCAGCGTAAGTGAAACTCAATCTTATTTTTCCCTGTCACGCTACAGTGAAGCTGTTTTCTCAAGAAATAAGCACAGCGTTGGAATCGTAGAAACATACGCTATCGAATGATTACCAATAATCTGAAGAAATAGCTCCGCCCTATGAGAAGAACATTTGTGTGAAGCACAGAAGTTTTCCTTTCTCTGAAGCGTTGTAAAAAGGTTTTTTGCAGAACGGCCAAGTAGCGCAGTAGCCAAAGATGGAAAATCTTTTTCCGCGAAAGAAATCATTTCTTCATTTGTCGCTTTCACAGAATACAACAGAATAAACAAAATTTATAAATAAGCAGAGTATATGTAGACGAAACAAGAAAGCATACAGAGCAAGCAATGCACAAATGTAAATGAGCAGTATCAGATATATATCAATGGGAAAATAGCAGATTCATAAGTGATAAATCAGCAGTAAGTGAATAGATGGTCAAACAAATACCATCATCTGTAACATTTCGAATCGACAAATTCGATTGCAAGTACTCCACCAAGAAATTGCCAGACCAACGGCTTATGATGGTAGCAAAATCGATTCTTCATTGTCGTCGATGATAGAACATCATCTCCTGTGCAATTCTCCTCACCACCTTAACGTTATGTACTGAAATCACAGTGCTCATTTTTTTTAAAATCAATGGAAGAACATCTTCAGAATCGTTAAAGGCCTATGGACTTCACTGCCGTAGAGCATCGAGGAGGCATCGCCGAACGACTGCAATGAAGATGACGACTCTGCTCAGAGCTCCGAATCTTCAACAATAATATTTTAACTACTCAGTGGTATTCTGTAAGATAACGAAAGTTATCTAAGGATTGATGAACAAAACTTCGAACCTTGGGCGCGAGTTGAAGCCATGTGTCACCTTCTACCGAGAGGATAACTTGTATGACAAAAAAAATGATCCGTAAACAAGAGTCCCCGTAGTGCAAGGGAAATACTCGCCGCTGGAAAGAATAAGACGCGGGTTCAACTCCCACGCGAGTTCCAGAGTGTTACATATTCATCAACATTTTCTGAATATATAGTTACAGTATCACAATATTGCTAAAAAGCGGTAAAAGAGAAAAGAATGTCAGTAGCCTACATATCTCATCAGACTGATTGTCATATACATATTTGTGAGTAAATTGTTTCAAGGAGTATATACACAATATGTAAGATAGGAAGTAAACTATAGAGCACAAAAATAAATAAGGTATAGAGGAAAATAAAAGATAAAGTGGTAAAAGCCAATATTAAAACATTGTTGTACTGCATGTATTGGTTGAGTTGTGAAGGTAACAGCGTCGCGTCCATTTATCAAGAAATACGCAATTATTTCACGGATTAGATTAGCTGTGGGGAGGTAGACGAGTGGTCAGTAACGCGGGTTATCAGGAAGCAAGCTGCCGGTTCAACTTTATCTCCTCAACACTTTCTTGGAATACATCAACGAAAGCCCTAGGGAACTCTTCACCTCGCGTTTCATCGGGACTGCAAGACATGCCCGACCAGCAGTTCATGTCATTCATGGAAAAGACGAAACCATAGAGCGGTAGGCGAAGAAACGTATGAAATGTTCTCCTATCTCGGTGGAGAGCAGAAGAGAGGAAGAAATCAAGTATAAGAATCGATTAGTTACAGTACTACACGATCTACCCTTTAAAATATAAGAAAACCCCCGCTAGGAGACAATAGAACGTCTAGGGAACACTACAATCTATATTTCTCCAGCAAAGTTCTAGCGTATGAAAAAAACACCTTGGAAGAAATTCATAATTTTTGGCGAATTTTTGAGATTTTACTATGCAATCGGCAGCGCCGCAGCCGAGTGGATGCGATGCTAGTCGCGGCGCGCGTGGAGCCGAGCTCCACCCCCAACTCTCCCCAGCAGTCAACAACAATGCCTAACGCCACAGCCAGGCTATTCTCGAGATTGTAAGGAGACTCGTTCACCCGTTACTCCACGCCGTTCACGAAGAAGACGGAAAAACGAATTGAATGCAAGTAGTGGGGTCCGTATAGTGGGAAAAAAAATACCGTGAAGATGGAACGGTGCACATAAAGTCTCAGCTCAGGAATTGTAAGAATTCTCAGGCACATCACAAGAAAGCTGTAGCGCAGTAAGTGGCCAAGAAGGGTTAATTGCAGTCCTCGCCGTATTTTTAGCGACTTCACTTAGGATTTGTCGACAACACTAACTGAGACAAATGTAAAACCCTGCACGCGAACCAAAACCATCCCTCCTAACAAAGATTACAACAACTAATCATATTCGAAAAAAATATCCGTGAGAGGGATATTTGGGTCGTCATACAAGAAAGGTCATAAGCAATTTTGGTTCTCTACAATTACCGTGACGGATAGAAGGGCAATACCTTCGGCGCTGACCAATCCCGAGGAATGGACCATGAATACGTCTTCATTTTTAACTTCGTTTGGGGTGATTTGAATGCATATCTGGCCTTTACAATGGCTCGCGGTGGCCTTTCGTTGAAACGAGTTAGTGTTGCTTATCCCCTCGAACAAAATGAGATGACCAGTCTGGTAGCAATCTGCCGACCTGGAGAGATGGATGGCTTTGTGAGCCATGAGTGCGTGCTACCGTATCACAATTACCGTTTGTATCAAAATCGCGCTATCCTTCTTCTTCGTACTAACCCCATACTCATTGCTCCTGAGAAAGATTTTACTAACTAATCACATTTGCTGTTAGATCAAAAACTAAATCAAAAGATCGACTGGTTTTGGAACCCCGGAAACTGAGGGGTGGTGATGGACCAGTGTCATTGTACACTGTTCCATCACCACATACGCCTCCCTCCTTGCTTCAATGCAGGGCTGAATGTGGGGCGGGGGTCACTGACGAGGAGGACGAACCTCCGAAACACCGGTGTATGACCCTGGCGTAACACCTCGTTTTTTGAGCTTAAAGCATTCTTTTTTGGAATTATTGTAATCACATTTGATAAGAAATATCGGTTGGGCAGAACCGTTTGAATCGTCAATCAACGGAGGTCGTACGTAGTTACGGTCTACTGTGAGTACCGTATCGATAAAAAATGTGCTGCTGATCATCTTGATATACTCTTGCTCTTCTCGTTTCTAAAGCTCAAAAGTGTATTTTCGCCATCTGGTGCTAATTTCTATTAGGATCAAATACCTTCTATCGACTGCTTCCCATAGAAACACTCTAGAATGGTATAATCTGATAAGGATATGACATATTTTGAGCTGATAGTCTAATGGTATGCAGGAGCCTGCTTCGTCCTACTGATGAGTCCCAATAGGACGAAACAGGCGCCTGTGCACTACTAGATCCATCAGCTCAAAACATTTCATGTCCTTATCAGATTATATCTACTACAATCGTCAGTTAGCGAAGGTCGTACGTAATTACGGTAACTTACGATCACCGTATCGACTAAATCATGTTGTTTACTATCCCTTCGTTTAGGTGTAATTGTTCTTCAACACTTAACTCCTGAAGCTGACTTTTCAACATCTGGTAATAATTTCTCCATCTTAATAGTATTTTGTAAGTTGCACCTTTTCAAAGTTACAGGAGAAGCTTAATGCCGCATCGTCACAGCAGCATAGAATCTTTACACAGCGTCCTTTCAGTACGTTCTAATTTTGAAGCATGGGAAATTGAGAGAGATCGAATCCCCTAATTTCCCTGTATAAGTTCAGCATTTGCATGCGTTAACGATGCATTTGAAGAGTTCAGGAACGTTCAGCCGTCCAATATCCCTCCTTCCAATCAATAGTTTAAGACATGCTTGCTTATTGGCTTTGTAAGGTTACAGCAAAAAAAAAATCACACAAATGGATAATTTTTTTGGAGCGTCTTCTATCGAGTTCACGTTTCAGAAGGCGGTGGCAACTGCCGTGGCGAAGTGCATTCCAAACGGACCCGATGTTATCATTCGAAGCATTCTGTTCACTACACTTTGCAACATCTCCCTGTTCCAAATTGGATTGGAGATCTAATTGATGGGATGAAGGTCTAAACAGACACCTGTTCTTGAACAGTGCCAAGTTATATAAGAAGAAAAATGAAGAGGTCCACACCGTGAGAGTTCCCGAAATTGACAAGTGCTGAGTAGGAATGAGAGTGAAATGTATGGGCATGCTTAATATACACATATTCCCTGCTCCTGCTCCCGCCGCAGCCGCCTGCGCCATTGATAGACATGTTGTCAGTGACTGCCTTGCCAAAGATTACGCAGGCCGTCATCATGTTATCATCTAGCATAACTGCTACAAGCTGCATCTTTGAAACATTGTTATCCACTAAAAAGTCAGGCAAATGAAAAAATGTGATATTTGTCAATGTTTTTCGATTTCTCTGAAGTTCTGTTCAAAAACGAAAAAGGCTCGTATAAAAATACTGAATCAAATAACCTAATCATTCCAGAATAATTTTTTGCAACAGCACAATATTGGGTAGTTACAAATTATGCTTTTGATATGAGCTATTAAAGTGCTAATTAAAGCACAGATGGAGCTCTCTTTTTTCATGTGGATACCTCGTATTATGGCTTTGATTTTTATCGTTTCTTCTTTGTCTACCTCATGGCTGTGGACAGTCCACTCGAATGAAGCCGGCTTTGAAAAAGAGAGACACACCGGAACGTCAGCCCAACAAATGTTTTTATAACATTTTCATGTTGTCTCAATCATTCAAGAATATGCTAGTAGAAAAAAAATATGAAAATAAGGTTTCATGACTTTTCCAAACAGTTTCGAACCATTTTCAGTCTTTTCCCACATAAGACGCATCGCTGCAGTATTAAAGTTGAATTGATTTCTAAGGAATCTCTGTCTAGATTTGCCCGAAACTGCGTATACTCTCCCTAATGGATGCTGAAAGTTAGAAGCTTGCGCATCATCATTGGGTTAACAGAAACCACAGAACATGATGGGACCTTGATACCAAGCTGACCCAAAGTGGTTCTTATTACAAAATTAGGAAGACTAGCGGCTCGCCAATCTTGGTCAAGAACGTCGAGCATCTACAGAACGAAGCTATCATTCACTTGAGAGTTTTTTCGGAATAATTAGAATTTTTTTATGCAGAGCCTTTAAAGTAGCTCTGAATCAGAACGATGACGAGTTTTATAACGAGGAGTGTCTTTCCATGATTTTTTAGTCCAAATAACCTGCTTTCTGAGAATTTCTCAAACCTTGTATTACAAGATGCTTTACAAGAGCTTCTGCTGAACCTGAATTCGATGAGATCTGGGGAACCTGTGCCCGCGCTCCTGCATCTGTAGAAACGCCATTGCTACTGGCAAGCTGAAGCCAGTTACATTGAACCTTTACGTTCTCATACTACCTATAATTTACAGATTCTGAGCTGATAAGTTGAAAATCGAACATTTTTCATAATTTTCTTCCATCTCACACATAATAACTAAGAGTGATGAAATTTGTTGAGCAATGAAATAAAGTAAATGAATGAGCATTATATGTAAGTAGTGATACGCCAATATTCGAGAAAATGGGCAGATCAAGCTGTTCATTAGCAAACACCCTAGTCGGTTTGAACTGAGTCGGGAGCAGACTAGCAAGCCTACATATGTCCTTTTAACTTGATATGAAAAAATGTGTTGCTTGAAATGGGAAGTGATTCAGAACGAGTCGCGAGCCTAGTAGTCTCAAGTATATAGTCATTAAAAAAGTAACATGAGAACAAATCCATACAACTACTGGTCAGCAACACCATTATTGTTTCCGTAGAAACGTCGTCATCTATATTACGAGGTTCTTGTTGTGTGATAAAGTGCTGAATATATTAACCTTAGCTAAGGGTCGTAAGTATATGGTTGCTGCATATGCTTGCACTACAGAAAGAATTTTCTATTGAAACCTGGTCCACCTAAAAGTGTTCCACATCCTAGCACTGCACCTCTAGTCAGCAAGAAAATCAGGAGCAGATGTGGTGGGGCCTTTACAGAGCATCAAAAGCAGAATCACTTTTAAATGATTAGAAAACAATATTTATTGGCAAACTCTGTGGGAAGCATAAAGATCCGCTGATTCGAATCACGTGAAGGTTTCAAGAAACTTTTCAATCGACTATTTTGATGCCTCTTTAAGAACAATATAATCTGACATGCATTTTGAGAGTTTCATGAGGTGTGTCGGGCAGTTCAACAGTGCAAGGTACGTGTTTTGGCTTTGCAATCTCCTTAATTGCACGGTGTATTTATAGGTTTAGAAAGAATTCTAGAAGAAATTTTTCTAACTTGAAACTTACAGAAATTTCTGGATTTTCTAAGGTAATATTTATTCGCAAACTCAGTAACTTGCAAGGTAAATCCGCTGTTCCAAATTGTAATTCTGATGCCACGCTCAAGAACAACGTAATCTGATGTGATCTGAGCCTTTCATGAGGTCTATTATTGGCACTTCAACAGTGCGAGGCCACAGTCTCGTCAGCCGCACGAAGCCTTCATAGAGAGAAATCACCTAGAAACTAACTGGACGAAACGGCAACTGGAAAGACTGTGAAACCATAACACCTGTCTTGCACTGCATAATTGTACCACAAGAGACCTCAGCAAAGGCCCAAAATATATTGTCACATGTGATGATCAACTAACAAAATAAAATGCCCCGTCGAATCTTGAATCTCGAAAGATACATGTAAGTAGTCGCTTAATAGAAATTCAGTAAATGCGATGATTTAACAGATGCAGCGGACTGTCTTTGTTATGTCGTTTTGGCAAGAAATACTGTTTTTCCCACATGTAAGTAATCTTGAAGAGGACAAACGCTGCCGTTACAAAATCTATCTATGGGCATAAAAGATTGGAATCACTTATTGATTGGAGAGCCAATCTACTTATTTTGTCAGATTCCTCGCAGCAAATGTCACACTTATTCACGTTTTCCAAGTTCTGGTGATGAAGACAGTGTGGCACAGCTTCAACATATCCGAGAAGTTCCATTGGAAAAAATTCAGATACCGTCGCTCAGAAAACAAGTACACTGGCGTATAAGCTGTAGGACTGCCCTAATTGTCCATTTTGATTATGCTGAAAGTTCATTAGTGTTCAAAATAAGTAGCATAACTTGAGAGGACAGTCGGAGTGACACTATGCCACTTCGTCGTTTGTCACCTTTTGACCGTTGCGAATTTCTGAACGAAACTGTTTACAATGCATCGCCTAAGTGTTTCCCATTCGTGTAGAGAGAAAACAAACTTCGTGTCTGGGCAGTTTTGTGAGCCGAAGTGATAAATTTCTTCTAATTGATAAATGTAAAAGAGAGGGACAACGCATTGGTATGGAGCTGTTAAGTATGAGCACAGCGCTTGCGCGACCACATTCCGGGCCATGTCTGGTTTACGTCCGAAGACTGCTACTGAATCTGGAAAGCATCCACCATAGTTCCCCAATTTGTAGTGTCTTATTGCGGCTATCCACCAAAATCATATTGCATTGGCTTTATCACTATACCAAAACATTGTTAGGAACAGCACCTTGTCGGATGATGCAAAGAATTATGTAGAAAAATCGGCAAAAGCTGCATTTTCCATAGTTCTTTTTAATATGATTTTTTTGATTTTTGATAACTGTTTTGTTCCGTTTTGTTTCAGAAATCATCTCCTTGCTTAGCAGATTGTTCTGGCTCAGTTTCAATTATTTCTGCTTTGCTAAATAATAGTGCTTCAAATGTTTCCTGCTGGTAGGTAATTAAGCTAGATAGTAAAGTGATGAGCCATTGTCGTTAATGGCATGGAAAGCTCTTGTACCAAGAAATGTTCAACACTTCCCAATTATTGTTTTCCAGGCAAGAACTTGCGTTACTTTCAAAATAGCTCAAAAAGATGATTTTCAAACCAAATTACTTGAAAGTTTTCAAGCAAACATTTGCGTCACCATGATCGTTGCCTTACAATATTAATCAAATCAATGAATCTCCCAAAAGATTCCAGTGTAATGAAAATTTCCTACACGCTTTTTACCAACTACTTGCGCACACATCTCAAAAGGAAAGCATAATCGGAACTGTCGAATCATCAACTTTATCACGAGATTATCTATGAACGTGATTGAAGATGAATAAGCAGCTTCATGTTACATTAGTTGAACTTCTAATCATCAAGAAGTTTCGTCACGACATTCCCCTTACACTTTCCGTACGCCATTGTAACCAGGAAGTGAAGGCTTTCGAAGGAAATATCACTGCTGTAAGCCCTTACTATAGCAGTGATGCAGTATTTCATCGTTTATTTCATTTTCTCTTAGAATATTTTCTTCTTTACGGCTGAAAATGCCAGACTTTCTCCACACTGTTGGAGCTATTAGGCGAACTGAAGACTCAGTGGTAGCAAAACATGACAGCGACGGGTCGAAATAAAAGGCGCTTCTCATTCACCCTTCAAAAAGGGTTTAGCTGCTGCGGCACAGAATGATTTGAATGGAATGTTGATTTTGTTGAGATATATGTAGAAAAAGAGTGGATACACGCCTCACCTATACTGGTGCGTGTTGCTAGCTCATCGCCACTGATGCTACGGCCTTGCACTAACTTTTTTTGACATATCTCAACGTAACTGCCACTTACACCTTCATGTTTGGTAGGGTGAGCACACATACATTAAAAGCAGTTGAGCTGACAGCCATCATGCACATTGCGCTAACACATTCTTCGTTTTTAAAGCTTCCCTCGGTGCTGTGATGGTTCATTACCTCGGTGGTGTAATGGTAGCATGCACCTTCGATGCGAATGAAATCCGACCTCAGCTCCCGTCTGAGGTCATGCAGGAATTACGAATGATGCTTACGAAATGTTGTCTAAGTCTCTACAATTCTCTTTTGCACGCGAAGGAAATAACATTTCTTGATAGGCAGTGTGCATAACGAATAAATGATTTTTTCGTGATCAAAAAATGTATGGGCAAGGGCAATGTACTTGTACGATACTATTCTAGATGATTACAGGTGTTCTGTGATCACGTTACAGAGTTACCAGGACTAATATTTGTCCAAAAATTGGTGTCGGACCTGTATAGGATTGGACAAATTTTTCCATTTGTATGGTTTTTGTTTTTTTTTGGTTTGTATAGAAAAGCTTTTGTATGGTTATCTTTGGATTTCATATCGCATTGAATCGATCATCATTCGAGGACATTGCAGGAACAGGACAATATCTGACCGTTTAAAATAATGTTCAAAAAGGTGACCAATATATGCTCTTAGAAAGGCTTCCCTTTTTTAATGCTTATATTTTTTCTACTCTTTATTATTTCATTCTTCACTTTTTGCTTAATCACCTTTTGTGTTATGTAAGTTGTTATAGCACAGTTGTGATAGGATTTATTCTTGAAGACTTCTTAATTGATCGTGTTTCAAGCATTTTCAGTTGACAGCTGGTTAAGGGAACTCATGCAGTGAGTATCATTTAATTTCAAATTTCGTCTATAACAACGATTGCTCAACAGTTTTCATCTGTGGAAAATGACCGTGCTCCAAAATTTGTTGTCTACCAAGTGAATATTTTGGTTAAGTTTCAAAACAGCTCAGAAAGATGACTGCAGAAAAAGTATTGAAGGTTTCCTAGAATTCATCTGTGGAACCTTGTGCATTGCCTTAAAATAACGATAAAACCACTGAGGCATCAAATCTGTTCCAGAGTTGTGAGAATGCTCTTTAAAGACTTTTCGCAAATTATTTGCTCGTGAGTGATACAAGTAAAACATAATCGTCACTGTCGAATCATCTGTCCCTCAATGGGTTTTTCATGACAGCGAATTAAGGTGAATAAGCAGTTTCGTATCGCAATTGTTGAATTGCTAATCGACGAAAGTTTTGCTACAGCATTCTCTTCGCACTTTCTATCGCCACCAAAACCAGGTGTTCGCCTATAGCAGAAAGTTCCATTGCTGCAAAGTTATCATCACAGCACTCGTAGAACATTTCATCGTTTTTCCATGTGTATGTGCACTGATTTAGTCAAATATCTATCAGAGACTGCTCTTTCTAGGTTAATATAAAGCACCGAATATATTGAAATTTGTTGTAATCTAAATAGTTAAGCAATGCCAGTCGTGAATAATCATCTATATATAAAATAAAAATCAAATATTGAATAAACGGTTTGCGACAGAATGAACAGACAATCAGAAAATGAATTCGTGTCAGTGCATGTAGTCACTTATTTGTAAAGCAGCAAGATTTGCTCAAAAGTTAAGCATAAACTAAATTTTGTTTTTCAATAACCTTCATGATTAATACGAATACAACATGTTAGTCAATGTAGAGGCCAGCAGAACAGAGGCACATCTCATTTTTATCGAACAGCTTTCGATTAGGTGGGTATAAAAAATCCACTGTCATGCAGTGTTTCTGATATTTTATTAACAGGCAGCGATGACAATATGGCGTGCGTATACTTATTCTAGAGATGATATTAACAAAAGGTATAAAATGACTAGATCTAGAATCAATTGAAGTGGAAGAAAATTGGAAATTTATGGAACATCAGAGAAAGAGGTGGCCAACTTATCGAAGCATGTTCACGTAATGTAATGATATTCCATAATTGAAATAGGGAAAGCAAATTTGTAAGGAATAGTTCACTTAATGTCAGATGAATGCAAAAGCTCGTTTCGCCAAGCTTCCAATAGAATCATCAGCACTTTCCTCGCTTTGTTGAGTTTGGAATGCTCGACTGCAGACAACGTTGTTTTGGCTCTAAGGCAATGTTGGATGAAGTCAGTGATTTATTCTAGTGAATACCAACTTGATTCACTATTCAGTGAATTTTATTTGTTATACATTTGCAATGTCAGCGCCTTGAACTCATAAGTGAAATAGCAAAAAAATGAAATGGATGAATGGATAATAAGTACTAAATGGTAAGAGTAAAACGATAAAAGGATAAAGCTCTCGGCGTTGATAAATCCATGAGGGATGCGCCATGCATTCGTCTTCAATTTTTACTTCGTTTGAGGTGGTTGAACGCATATCTGGGATTTGCAATGATTCGCGATGGCCTCCCGATATGCCGAGTCAATACTCCTTATCCTCCCAGAGTAGTCTGAGACCTGTCTGGTACTAAGTTGCCTACCCCGGAAGGATGGATGGCTTGGCGAGCCATGAGCACGAAATCGAACAACTAACTTCTTGTGCGACGCAGTGCAACTCTAACCATTACTCCGAGTGGTAAGAGTCGCAATATAAATAAAGCTAAAATTAGTGATGTGGCGTAATGAAGAAATTAAATGAAAAAGTTAATGAACTAAAATAGCTGGAAGAACGGAGAACGAGATAAAAGTTATCAAAAGTTTTTGTTCCTGTACAATTCGATTCTGCAGCAGACATAAGCAAATCATATATGAATAGATGAGCAAGAAGTAGACGTTTCAAGTAATATGAAAATCACACACGATTCATGAAAAACGGCATTCCCATTCAAACGATGAAAATTTCCTTTTTAACCTAATACATTAGCAACACTTGAATCGAAAGCCTCGCAGCTCACTGACATATTGAAACGAAAGGTCATCAAACGATTGCAGTGAAGATGATGATTCTTCTTATGATTTCTCTCTCAACATTCGAACCTCAAATAGTCACCGTCATTTGGCAAACTGATGAGAACTCTGTGTAAATGATAAAGAAAAGTGTAACTTCGGTCGCCACGTTTCACTCTATTGAGGGGAGACTCGTTTGCACAAAAAGTGTTAACAATGCAGAGACCTTCATAATGTAGTGGTTAGCGCGTATCACTCCCAAAAGGGTGGGACACAAATTCAGCTCTCTAGAACGTTGACTTTTGCACATCATCCTATATTTTTCTCAAACACTGTTACAAACGCACAAAATGAAACAAAATTCTCAAAAACTATCTGTCTAGAGACGTTGTTCTCCTATTGAATGATTTCGCTGAATGAATTGGCCGTAAGACTGCCTATTGAACTTTATGAAAAGAAAAGCCCAGATAGGTGACAGTACAACTAAAGTACGCTGCAGTGTCATATTACCAAGGCCAAAAGTGTTGAATAAAAGACTAGAAGGTGGTAGTTGCAGCTCCTGGGTGTATTTGCAAAGACTTTACCAAGGAAATTCGTTGACAACACTGATCAGGACGATTGTGAAAACCTTCACACCAAGCGCTGTCATCCCTCATGACAGAAATCTCGATAACTAAATCATTCGACGAAAATTTCTGCAAGCACAATTAAATGAATCGTCGATCAACGGAAATCGTATGTAATTACAATATGCGACGACTACAATATCCATCGAATCATAATATTGTGATAATCTACAAAAAGTCCTTATTTTGCCTCTTATGTAGAAGTATTTGGAGTTATTACTACATATCCAAGAATGTTGATTGATATGCACCTCAAAATCTCAGGCATGAGTTGAAGTAGCGCTCTGGGTTTATTCCGATACGTGCTTACTAGATGAAGCTTGTTGACGCTGCTTGCTAACAGCTTTGATACGTTGAATCGTAGAAAGAGTGATAGCAGAGGGAGAGCTTTTGCAGTGTACTCATTAGAGAGCGCCTCAATAAGAATGAAACGCACGTCAGCAAATCTGGAGGCTCAGAGTTTCGCATATCACTCAACATCCTTGCATTTTGTTGTCTATCCATCCATCTATGAAATGCGATTGTATTCTCACAAGTAACGCCCTAAAATGTTCTATCGACAACTCGTGATAACTTTGACTGAATTGTCAATCAACGAAGGTGATATGTGATTTTGCTGTACCATGATCACCGTATCGGCGATTACCTTGTCAGTCTTGCGTCTACTCAAGCATCCTTCTTCTTCTCACATCTGCTTGACTAGCGAAGCTAGTTTTTAGGAAACTAATGATGAATTTCTGATCATTAGAGTACTTTATAAGTTTGCAACTCCATAATATTATAGGGGAAACTTTTCTGTATGTCATAGTTGTAGATGTAACCTTCATACAACATTCTTTCAATCCGAAGTACGATTCAATATTAAACTTCTAGAAACCGAAGATGACATCGAAATGTTCAAGTTCTCCTTGCACGTACAGTATATGGAACCGTTGACAATGCATTCTGAACTGTTCACGCGTTCTACTACAAAAAACTCCTTTTATCTATTCTAAATTATATATATATCTTCCCCCACGTTTAGAGCCTGGCCAAGCTATGCGTTGGATATTAAAATACCAAAAACAGTGTCAAATATGGGCCTCATTCCCTGACCACGAAAGAGCCCCTGGTACGGCAGCGCCAGGAAGGACGAGTACGGAAAGGCTGCTAAAATCTCAGGGGCCTAACTAGGCTGCCAAGATCGGAACGGACTGAAATGACGATCTGTACCTACAACGCAAGAACCCTTGCTCACGAATCCGCTGTAAAAGATCTATTAATTCAAGCAAGAAGAATAAGATACGACGTCATTGGCCTGGCTGAGACGAGAAGGCGCCATCCTTTTCACGCTGTCTATGACACCGGAGAAGAACTGTTCCTTGGAACATGCGATCGCAGAGGTGTCGGTGGCGTTGGCGTACTCGTCAAATCGAATTTGACCGTGAGCATTGATTCGCTTAAACAACTAACAACCCGTATCGGACGATTACGGTTGAAACGATGTGGTTCTATGCCGGTTTTGACCATCTTCGTTGCTTACGCACCAACATCAAGCTATGACGAAGACGAAGTCGAAGCGTTCTATATGGACTTCGAAAAATTCTTCAGAGAAGATCATACATTCTTCAAGGTCGTTGTCGGAGATTTTAACGCAAAAATTGGACCTAGAAGAACGTCTGAAGAACGTCACATAGAGACCCACGGACTAGAATGGAATGAAAGGGTGAGAGGCTGTCAGAGTTTATCATGACGACCCAAACCATCCATGGTAACTCGCAATTCCAAAAGCCTCTCTCAGCCAAGGACGTGGGAGTCTCCTAATGGAGAGCACCATAACGAAATAGATCACATCATAGTAAATCGAAGGTTTTGCCTGACCGACGTCGCTGTTGTTCCTAATATCTACACGGGATCAGACCATCGCCTCCTTCGCGCAACGTTCCGATTTTCGAGGAGAGGAGAGAAAGCCGCTAAATTCAAACAACGAAGTCCCAGAACTACCATAAACTGGGAAGTATTTGAATCATTCTTAGTGGCCTAGTTGAGCTCAGTGAATGGTTTTAAAAAGACGAATACTTTGTTCGATTCCGATGATGACATTGGTGTCGTCAGCAATTTGGCGAAAAATCATAATGGCAACAGCTTGGGAGAAGAAGAAGAAGAGGGGTTGGATATTGAAATGAGGGATGATCTCGGCAGCAGTAGTGCTTCAGACGAGGATATGCGTGGTAGGTGATTTTGATATGACCGAGCATCAACATAAATTATCGATTGATTCCATATTGCGATCTACAACTATCTTACAAACTATACATTCGTTCGAAGTTTGCATGAGCTTGGTAGGGATCCAGGTTTTAAGCTCTGGGACTTTAGGTTCTAGGACTTAAGACGTAGACCTTACAGAACGTCCTGACAGCATATTTTGAGTCTTTCATAGGATTTGCTATGACACTTTTAAGGTGCTAGACAAGTGTTTCGGCCTTTCAGCAACATCAATTGCACGGCGCCTAAGGGGACTATAATCCTAAATATAGAGCAATCGACGACGAACCATTTACATTCTACGTTTACTGAAATGATCACCATGGCATTCTTTCAGAGTGTTTGGTTGTCGATTGTCGTTTGCGGCTATCTCGCCAATCGACACTCAGACGCTCTGAAAAATGCCATGATGACCATTTCATTGAACACAGAGTGTAAATAGTTCGTCGTCGTTTCTTCTATATGTAGGGGTATAATCCCCACAGGGATTGGCTAAAAAAGAGGTATCGTGCTACTGGTGAGGCTGAAAGACCGAAAAACGTGTCTAGCACTACACAAGTTCCATAGTAGGCCTCATGAAATGTTTAATATATGCTCTCAGGATTTATTAACTTTAAGCGAGGTCTCGGTTTAGTCGATTGAAAACCCTGACAAAATGGCACTGAGGAAGGCGAAGTTGCCGAAACATCCTCTACCGATTTGTGAAAGAAAATCACCAACCATTCGCAAGTTTTTAAAAAGCGATAATTCGGAGAGATATTTTCTTTTTTCGTTTTACCACCTGAGGTTTAGTGAGGGTCGTTTCTTCGATTAACAATCAGTTTTGTAGGTGAATCGGGTACGGACGAGGAATTACCGGTAGAAAAGAAGGCACGATTATTAGATCAACGAAAAAATGCGATTGCGTTAGTTGCTTTATTGTTTTTTTTCTCTGAGATTCAGTGCCTTGAGCTTTTGACTAAAGATTTATGTTATTTTCTTTTACCTAACTTTTTTTTAGGATAGAAGGAGAGTCAGAATTACGTTTAAATATTGCTGGACAGCAGCAGTATGAGCTTCCTAGTGTTGATGAAGTTGAGAAAGAACTAAGAGAGCTCCCAAATCTTCAGATAATCGGAGATCGTATCAATGAAGTCGTCCAGGTTTTTTTATTTTTCCATATGTCTGAGCGTTTTCTCAGCAAGTACATACGGAAGATCGAATATCGTACGTGTTTCAATTAGCTTGGAAACTATGAGGTCGCGACAGAACATATCGCTGCGCTCCAATCTCGTAATCTTTTTGGGTATTTTCTCCGTTTTGAAAAAATTTCTAGATTTTCACTATTCCCTTGATGCTTCATCTTTTCCTGCACGCCATGCGCTGTGTTTTATGAATGTGAAGTTCTTTTCTGTGGAGAAAAGACGCTCGTTTACTGCGAAATCGTACTGCTGTTCACATTCATTCAATTATAATAGGAGGTACGAAAGATATCATGAAATGAGTCCTTCAATTTTGAGATATTTTACCATTTATATCATCCAGAAGTCATTAAAATGTCAAAAATTAGAAAACAATGGCAATAAGTGAAGGTATAATTAGTAATGACACTATAAAATATGTCTGAGACGCGTATCTTTTTCTTCCATTTTCAAGTCATACTGGAAACGGGACTAATCAACTAACCGAAGCAATTTTCATGTTTATCAAAGGCGAGAGTCCAACCTACAGAGAGTACGATTTACTTAAGTTCTTTGAGAACCTCGACAAAACAAAAGAATGAATTAAAACAACATTTGTCAACAAAATCCTCCATCACTTAGTTGTTAACCCCAGTAGAATTATACATGTAAGATTGTTGAATGGTAAGCAAAATATTCAAACCCAGGAGTTGAACTTGCGTTTCACCCATATCGCGGGCAAGTGTTACCATTGCGCCATCGACGGCGCTGCTCAGCTTCCACTCTTTCTTCGATATAAGCTACCAAAGCTGTTAACAACCAACCTTAAAAGGGTTTGGTCTGGTTAGCACATATCGACATCAAATCTAGTTGAGCTCACAGCTATAAGACATGTATAATCTGTGAGAAATCTACTTTTACTATTTTTTAGCAGTGCCTTGATGTCATTGTATATCCCACATTTTACACCATAGCTATGCTAAAGGGGGGGGGGGGGGGCACTATAGCCAAGTGGTTGTGACGCTCGTCGCGGTGAGCGAGGATTTGAACCCTACCTCTAACACTCGTCGGCAGTCAACAACGAACGCCCGTGGAACGCCACAGCCAGGCTATCTTCGCAGATTGCAAAGAGACATGCTCGACGAGTATTCTACGTCATTCAAGAAGAAAGCGAAAAATGACTGAGTGCTAGAAGTACTGGGTCTCGCACGCTGAAAAAATATAATTCCAAAAAAATGTTTATCACGAGGTTTTGAAAACAGTCGATCTTATGGATGAAAAATTATACTGTGAAGACGGGTAATAAAGTGCTAAAAGCGGTAAAAATAGAAAATTTTCGTAGATTGTGCACATTCAATAGTTGTCATTTTGCATAATCAATTGTTGTTAGGGTAAGTGGGTTTAATGTCGATATATGCTTACTAGACCAAACCCGTTAAAGTCTCGTCACTGACAGCGCCAATATTCATACCGAAAAAATAGTGGTAGCATAACGGTGGTCTCGTTCCAGTAGCGCGCCTCATATGTATGTGTAGAACGCGAGTTCAACTCCCTCTCAGGGTCAAAAGTTTTGCGCACCATTAGTATTTTTGGCTATGTATATCACTGCAGTAAAAAGCAGTAAAAATTAAGAATCCCCACATATTAGGAGCGCACGTGGCGCAGTTGTTAGAGGTGCTTATGTCGCACATGAGGTCAATGGTTCGATCTCGCGCTAATGGCTTAACAAGTCATCTGTCCCTCCGGGGTCGGTAAATTGGTACAAGACTGCTCATAGACTTGTCTGGGAGGTTAAGCAGCACTGACTCGATTCAGCGGAAGGCCACCGCGAGTCATTGTAAAGGCCATATATGCATTCAATTACCTAAACGAAGTTAAAAATTGAAGACGAATGCATGGCGCATCCCTCAAGGATTGATCACCACCGAGAGCTTTATCCTTCATCCTTTATCCCATATATTATAGAATTATGTATGTTCAGGTGTTGGGTGATTTCAAGAAACGTCGTCAACCAGGTAAAGTCGTGAGGACTATCTCGCCATCCTTGTAAAGGATCTGTGCTCTCAATATGGCTACAATGAATATCTGATGAATAAATTCATGCAGTTATCTCCGCAACCGTCCGAGATCATCATTTTTGTCATTTGTTCATCTGGTCATTCAGTATCTCCCATTGTGATTCCTTTTTAATTTCAGCTGATCGAGTTCTTGGATGCGAATGAACAGCAACGACCAGTCACGATAAGAACGAACACATTGAAAACAAGAAGGTTGGATGACATAAAAGGATATGGGATGGGGAGGGGAGATTTTAATTGCGTCTATTAAGTCGATTCAGCTTGTATTCTGCTAGGTTATTCATGTGTTAATCTGGGGAGAAGCAACTTATGTTTGTAATGGTCTATGGTGTTTTGATTCATCTTCCAAGTTTGGGGATACCTGTGATATTTTGTTGCAGAGGTGATTTGGCAAAATCGTTGATCAATCGAGGAATGAACATTGATCCTGCAGCTCCTTGGACAAAAGTTGGACTTGTCGTTTACGATTCTCAAGTTCCCATCGGTTAGATTCCTCCACTTTTTTCACTAATATCTGCTTGATTGTATATTATTGATGCAGGAGCTACTCCGGAGTATCTCGCAGGACATTACATGATACAAGGTCTGAGTTCCTTATTGCCTGTGATGGCTCTTGCACCACAACCAGGAGACCGAGTGTTAGACATGTGTGCTGCTCCTGGTGGAAAGACTTCACATATTGCTGGTCTAATGAAGAACAGTGGTGTTCTCTTTGCCAACGATGCAAATGTATGTTTCTAATTTACCAGGAGCGACTAAATATTAGCCTCGGTATCGAAAGAATAATTTAGTGTTTTTTTTTGGTGACAGAGATGAGATTGTTTACAATAGGGACGTACTGAATAGAAAATACAGTAAAATGATGACCGACGTTTCGACGGTATTGCCTTATTGGGAGCCGTTTTATTGTTTCTAAGTTTCTCAATCATACATTGGAGACAAACCGCACAGAGGCCTTCATAAGATAGTCGGAGACAGAACAAGAGAGAAACCGCTCTGAAACAGGCGAAAGCTGTCGAAACGTCAGCCATTATTTTACTGTATTAATCTGTATACAGTAAATCCTGCTGTTAACACTTGCTTTCGCTCATCAAAAAAAGCAGTGAGTTCCTAATTTTTGTAAGATTCGAGGTTCAAGAATGAAAAAGGTTAATTGGACCATTTGGACCTCTTTCGATTTATTCAGATCGCTCGTTGCCGTGCTGTTATTGGAAATTTACATAGATTGGGAGTGAATAATGCCATTGTCAGTAACTTGAACGCTGAGGAGTACGCTAAGGTTAGTGAGAGAAGCCGGTAATTTGACTGTATCATACTCATGTCAGATGTAAAAGCATTCATGTAGGCACTGATGTGCTGAGAACGTAGGAAATTCTCCTTATTTTCTCAAAGTTACATCTTATCCCGAACTTTTTCGAATCTGTTATCAAGTCTGTAGTGGTTTTAAGCTGGCCCCCAATGGCTTTGATCGTGTCCTCCTGGATGCTCCATGTTCTGGAACAGGCGTGATTTGGAAGGATCAAACGGTTAAGACCAGCAAAGATAGCCAAGATATCCAGCGAAGGTTAGTTACCTTCTTTCAGGAACGATTCATTCCATTCGCTTCTACCATACTGCTTCTTTATTATAGGCATACTATGCAACGACAGTTGATCCTTGCTGCTCTCGACTCTGTCGATGCTAAATCCACCAGTGGTGGATACGTCGTGTACTCTACATGCTCAGTTCTTGTACGTTTTCTTCAGAGTTCTATGATTTAATGCATGTTTGCTTGAAGAGCTCACAAGGTCAGTGATGGACTTTGTGATAGAAGGCATAGAAGTGAGGCCCGTATGGCGCAGTAGTTATAAGTGCTCTGCGACACATATGTGGATCGATGGTTTGGTCTTGCGCTCGAGGCTCACAAAGCCTTTCATCCCTTCGAGGTTGGAGAAGTGGTACCAAACTTGTTTGAGAGTATAGTAGCACTGAGCTTATATATCGGTAGACCACCGTGAATCGTCGTGAAGGCCAGATATTCATTCAGTCACCTCTAACGATGTTTGATAAAGTTGAATGCATGACGCATCCTCTGGGGATTGATCAACGCCGAGAGTTTTATCCTTTATCTCTTATTTTCCAAGCATATATCAGTTTTAGATGTCTCGCTTCTAACACTTTTCAATTCCACTATTTCCTCTGTGATGTGCGATGATCCGAACTTTTTTGCTTGGAAAATCCTATTTTGTCGCTGAAGCCAGAAGCTTTGTACTTTGGATATTCTTGTTTTCCAACAGCAGCCAACTGATGAGCTTATTCTCATGTAGAGCCTTACCAAGCACTCTTAATTTTATCTTTGCTCTTACCAAGGTGGAAGAAAACGAGGCCGTTGTCAATTATGCATTACAAAAGCGGCATTGTGAACTAGTGCCTTGTGGTCTGGAAGTTGGTGTTGAAGGATTTACAAGGTAAGCAGATGTTCCATGTCTTTTCAATTCTCTAATGTTAAGAAGAAAGTCTTGTTCATAATGTTACAACTATATAACAATTTGATAACATATTTTGAGCCTTTCATGAGGTCTATTATGACACTTAAACAATGGAAGACACGTGTTTCGGCATTACAGCCTCGTTAACGCAGGGAGATATCCCCTAAATAGAGGAACCAACGCTGAAATATTTGCACTTGCCGTTTGGTGAAAAGATCATCCAACGGCCAGTGTTGAACTGTCGATTGTTCATCACTGGTAGAACTTATATTGTAATACCTTTCTTTTCGACTGTTTTTGAGACCTCGTTCAAAACGGTTCAATCTGACGATGTATTTTGAGCATTTCACCAAATGGCAAGTGTAAATAGATCGCCGGGTTTTTCGATATTCGAGATATCTCCCTGCGGAACTGACTAGCCGAAAGGCACCATGTAACTGACGAGGCTGAAAGGCTGAAACACGTGTTTTGCATCATATAAGTGTCATAAAAGACTTCATGAAAGGCTCAAAATATGTTATCAGATTGTATTGTTCTGAGCGAGGTCTCAAGAAACAGTCGAGAAGAACGATATACAATAATTAATGTCAAGTGATTTGTAAAACTCTGAACTTTGGGCCGCTTTTCATCTTTTACAGGAGCCGCGTACTAACCACTGTAACCGTTGCTCCTGTTCGGCTATTGAACTTTTGGCGATACAACCCTTTGGCGATTGGTTGCTGACATCTCCGATATCTTGTATCACAGAAAAGTGATAGCAGGAGTCCGCATAATGTAGGGGTCACCACACGATCCTGGAAAAGATGAGAAGCGGGTTCAACTCGAGAGATCAAAGTTTTGCACGACATTATCGATATATAGTTGTGTGGCATCATATAACTGCTCAAAAAAAACTGTTGAACAATGAATTTTGTCAATTGCACACTGTTCACAGATTCCGCGAGTATCGATTCCATCCGTCGTTGAGTTTAACTCGCCGTTATTATCCTCATGTGCACAACATTGATGGATTTTTCGTCGCAAAGCTCAAGAAGCTCTCAAATGCGAAGATGGGAAAAGCTAGCGTCGACATTGTTGGTTTATTTCTTATTGTCTCAGCCTATATCAGAATCTTATTTGCTCGATATACAAGATTGCTAGTCATTTCAGGCACAACGAGAAAAGAGCGAAAAGTCTGGTGTTGAAGAGAAAGTGAAACAAAATTCGACCGACTTATCGTCTAGTAAGAAGGAGTGTGAAGACTCCGATAATTCTGAAAATGGTTATTATTGCAGATAATCCGTAAGAAAAGGCTTTATCGATAGTTTGGTTCGTTCTTTTTTTTCAGAAAGTACTTCTGAGATCAAGAAAAAACAACGATCAAAAAAGAAACGACTTCAGCTAAAGAACAAGAAAAGTAATGCCTCTAAAGATCAGGAAGATGACGGTTTCAATACGGTGAGTTCTGATCATTTTAAATCTTTTATTTCTTGAATCTTTTGAACATTTATCAAGCACGCGTCTTTTAAACACAATATTTAACAACACTTCTATCACCTGACTTGCGGTCATTTATTACTCGGCGTCGATTCCTTCATAGAGGAGTATAGCCTCAAGAATCGGCTGAATCGAGGGACTGTGCTACTGAAGAGTGCTAGAGACGAAACAAACGCCTGTCTAGCACTTCGACCTCATAAACGGCTCAAAACATATCATTATCAAACATTTATTGTCTTTCCATAGTTTTCCTCTAGAAGACCTATGCTGCATATATTTCTAGGCTGGTTACGTACGTAAAATGAAGAAGAAAAAGCACATAGTGAGCCGGATTCGAAAGAGGACATTGGCGAAGACTAGTGCAAAAGTCGTGAAGAACAAGAGGAAGAAAATTCTAGCTAAAAGAGAAAGAGCTCCTGGCATGAATGATTAGTAGATTTACTTTTACTGAAGAGTCGGCTAGTGCCCATAGACATCTTGTCAAGCTGAATAATATCTTGACTACAGATCAGAAGCCCTTTGCGTTCCTAAATTTCGGTGATTTTTACAGATTTTCCAATGCCATTGAAATTTAGTTATTGTTGTTGTACTTGTTGTTATTCTACCGTCTCAACTTCACTGTTTGTGATGATACCTTTGTTAATTTTGTTACTATGTTGCTGAAAATAAATCCACGTATATTGAGCGGTATGCAAAACTCTCGACCCCAGGCGGGCTAGCACTACACAACCAAGGTCGCCGCTTTCCTACCACTCTTTCTTCGACTGAGAATATACTATGATTGAAAATGATTTAAGCGCGTAACACGTAGACCCTCGCTCCGCCTTTAACCTAGCTATATCTTTCTATACTAATGAGCTCAACGAGATTTCTATAATTGCCTTTATTTTTAATTATTGCAAAGGAAAAGGATCCTATAGGATGGAAATGGGTAGATGAACTTCAGTCCTATACAAGAAGGTACTACCGGACGAGAGATGACTTCTTTCAAGCGAAGCTTTGAGTTTATTGGATACGACTCGATACAACGATCGGCTATCTGCTGAACCATCGACTCTGGTAGATCTGAGTTTAAACAACCCAAGACCACAAATTGTTAGCTATGGGAACAGGGGATCTATACCATCCTCTGGTAGTTTGATATGAAACCCACCAAATGCCGGGCAATTTGCATCAATGCCTTCCCCATGATGGAGAAAACATGAGGTTTATTTTGCATACAGTGGTTTTTAGGGGACATAATCATCGATAAGAGTGGAATGACCGTAAAGAAGCTATAAATGCTTTGCTGGTGCCTGGAAAATTTATAATTTAGTGCCTTAACAATGTGAAAAATATTTAGTCGGGGTGACTCCACGAAATCTCCAACGCACATCTACAACTCTGCTGCCTCAACGATAAATGACTTCGCTACAACCATTAAAAACTGAAGATCAGTCACTTTGTGGGGTAAGTGGGTACTATTCGAACATAGTTTACTGTAACGGCTTGCGTAGGCAGTAAGGTTTGCTTGCAAACCCAACTGCTCTCGTCGAGCTTCATGCATTCGATAAGTGATAGAGAGATGTTGTATACCAATTACGAACTTGTCTGTCATACGAGGAATAAGCAAGGCAGTTTGCTGTTAAGGCAGTAAAGTGTCTTCTCTTTTCCTTTTCGCTTCTACTGCCCGTTCAGGAATCTCTTAAGGATAGTCTGGCTACATTGTAATGACCGAATAAGGATTAAATGATATTTTAAAGATATCCAAGAATCTCAAGTGATATGAAAATCACACTCAACATCAAGCGGTAGTTGAACAGCGTTCTACCCATAGAACGGGCGCGTGCTACCTCTACACCACCGAAGCCATCATTCGGCACAAAAAATAAGTAAATACGGTTTGTAATAGACAATATTTCTTATGTTTTTACAGAATTTTCGCAGTGTTGTGATCTTTCAAATGCACTTAAGAGAATTGAGTGATAAACAAAAACTTGGCTTCATACGGGGAGTGAGCCCGCGTTTACCCATTCCGGGACGCGTTCTACCACTACACTACCGAGGCACCGCTTCGCCACCACTCATTCTCAAGCCACCAACCTTCAACAGGTTTTGCTCGGATAGCCACATATCGCTCTAAATAACACTGCGAAAAAAAGTAGTCAAGACCCGATAAATCTTGAAGGTCCTTGTCCCTTAACGGTGACAAATGAGTATTCGATCTTATTCACTGGACCAGAGTTTTTCATAGGAATGCTAATAATCATTAATATCTAGATCGGGAAGCGAGGGACAAGTGGTTAGTGAAGAAGGCTATTAGGAATCAAGATGCTGGTTCTGTCTTCTCCCTACCACTTTCCTGCAAGCAATAAACGAGAGACCTACGAAACTCTAAAACAGCAAGGAGAACTATCTTGACCAGCATTCTACAACATTCATGAAGAAAGCGAAATCTCGCCTCAAGCAGTAGTCGAAACGACAGAGAAGTTGTCGAAGAGCTCTGTGGAGGACGATCGCGACAGAACGAATCGACTAGGAGAATTAACTAGCCTAGAGGATTACATATTACACTTTCTGAAATAGAAAAAACCTCAGGTGAGGGAATAAAGAGGGGTGCCGTGGCCGAGTGGTTGTGATGCTCGCCGCGGCTCGCTCGGGCCAAAGCCCGCCAACAATACTCCCGTCAGTCAAGAACGAACGCATTATGAAACGCCGCAGCATGGATATCCTCGAGATTGCAAGGAGACTCGCTCAGTCAATTTTATGCAACGTTCAAGAGAAGACGAAGAAGCGAACTGAATGCTAGAAGTACTGGGATCCGTCACAGGGAAAAAACATAGAAAGACGAAGCAAAATAAATAAGACAGATGAACAGGAAAAAATGAGTTCATATAGAATCCTAGCTGAGGGATCATAAGAAATCTCGTTCACTACCACATTATACCGCTTACTAAGAAAGCTGTCAGCGTAGAAAGTATCAGGGAAGGATTATATGCAGTCCTAGCCGTGTTTTGAGCGACTTCACTTGAGATTTGCCGACAACAGTAACTGAGACGAGTGTAAAACCCTGCACACGAACCAAAACCATCTATCCTAGCAAGGATTTCAATAAATGACTATATTTAAACAAAAATATCCGTAAAAGGGATATGTGAGTCGTCAAACAAGGAAAGTCGTACGCAATTTCGGTTTCCTAAAATTACCGTATCTGTCAAAATCACTCTATCCTGCTCTATCCTGCTGATTTCAAACCATGAAAAATCGCGAGATTTTCGAATCCCCCAAATTTCCCCGACACAAGTTCAGCAATTGCAAACGTTAACGATGCATTCTAAGAGACTCAGGGGCGTCATGCTGCCCAATGTTTCCCCTTTACTTCAATGGCTTTTCGTTTATTGGCTTTGTAAGATTATAGCTTGAAAAATACATAGGTTAAATAATTTATTTTAATACACTCTCCACTAATTTCACATGTCATGTGACGGTGGCAACTGCCGTGGCGAAGTGCGTTCAAACGGACGCGATGTAATCATTCGAAGCACTCTGTTCACTACACTTTGCCACATCTCCCTGCTCCAATTAGCCATGATGAGATTTGAAGTCTAAACAAATTACTCTTGTTTTTCAAAGCGATGTTGCGCAGAATAAACAGTTCAAACCGTGAGAGTTCCCGAAATTGATAAGTGCTGAGGGGGAATTGGCGTGAAATGCATGGCATGCCTAGCATACACATATCCTGTGCTCTTCCTGGTAATCCTGGCGCTCCCATTCCAAGACATGTTGTCGTCACTGTGTTGCCGAAAATTACGCATGTCGTCATCATCATCGCATCTCGATTAACTGCAACAAACTGCCTCATTCAAACATTGTTTTTCTAGAAAGTCAAGCAAATGAAGAAATGATATCTGGTTGGTGATTTTTGTTTTTTCGAAATTTCTATTCAAAACGGAATGGCTCGCTTAAGAATTCTACTGAATGAAATCGCCAAATCATTTCAGAAGTAATTATCTGCAACAGCATAAAATTGGTTAGTTTCAAATTGTGTTTCTCGATATATATGATTAGAGTGCCAATCTCTATCTGTCATGTGGATGCCTCAATTTCTGCTTTGGGTACTAACATTTCTTCTCCGTCTATCTTATAGCTGTTGATAGTCCACTGAAATAAAGCCGGCTTTGGAGAAGACAGACACACCGGGACATCAGCCTAACAAACATTTCTACGACATCTCCGTGTTATCTCAGTCATTCAAGAATTTGCTCATAAAAAACTCGTAAATTAAGATTTACAACTTTCCCAAACACTTGATAGCCATTTTCAGCATTTCTTCAACACAAGACGATTCGATACAGTAGCGGAGATATTCAAAAAATCTCTGGCTAGATATGGACGAAATGCGTGTAGTCTCTGCAGTGGATTCTGAAAGTTGAATACCTACCCATCTGTGATGGGTCAACAGAAACCTTGGGACATGGTAGTGGTGTGTAGAGGACGTTGATGCCGAGCTGACCCAAAATGGTTGTGATTACAGAATCAGGAAGACCAGCGGCTCGTCCCTGCTGTTCAAGAACGTCGAGTACCTATGGAACGAAGTTTTACTTAGCTGAGAAAGTCTTTTCGAAAGTGATTCGAATTTTTTCTTAAGTAGAGCCTTTCAAACAGCTCTATTGTCAGAATGGTGACGAGTCATACAACAAGGAGTGTCTATCCATGATTTTTCCTCCAAAAAACCTACTTTCTGTAAAACTCGTACCTACCCCTTGTATTATAAGACGCTTCACGAATGCTTCTGCTGAACCTGAATTCGGTGAAATCTGGGGAACCTGTGCCCGCGCTGCTGCATCTGTAGAGAACGCCATTGCTACTGGCAAGCTGAAGCCGGTAACGTGAAATCTCCATGTCCTCGACGCAGCTGAATTTAACGGATTTTGGCTAATGAGTTGACATTCAAACATGTTTCATAGTTTTTTTGATCTCACATATAATAACTGAGAGTGATGAAATATATTAAACAATGAAAGAAGTAAATGAATGAGCTTTAATTTAACTAGTAATAAGAGCAACGTTCGAGAAAATGGGTAGGTCAAGTTGTTCATTAGCAAACATCCTAGGCGGATTGAAATGAGTCGGAGGCAGATCAATAAGTCTGCATGCGTCCTTTCAACTCGATGAGAAAAAGATGTTCATTGAATTGGGAATTGATTCAGAACGAGTCACAAGCCTAGTAGTCTCTAATATGTAATTCATAAAAAAGTGAAGTCGGACCAATTTCATTAACTACTGGTAAACAACACCAAACTGTTTCTGTGGAAACGTCACCCTCTAGGTTACGACGTTTTTGATTTGTGATAAATTACTAAATATATCAACATTAGCTAGAGATCCAAGTATATGGCTGCAAATGCACATAAATACAGTATCGGAAGGATTTTTTTTCTCTAAGACCTGGCCCACCTGGAACTGTTCCACATCCCAGCACTGCACCCGTAGCCAGCAGAAGAATAGGGAGCGAACGCGTTGGAACCTTTGCCATGTTTCCCAAACTGAGCATTGTAAGCAGAATCATTCCTAAATGATTATGGGAAAAATCTACTGTCCAACTCAGCAGAGAGCACAACGATTCCGCTATTTCGAGTCATGTGAAGGTTGTGAGAAACCTTTTAATCGACTGTTTTGATGCTTCGTTTAGGATTACTATAATCTGATAATGTATTCTGAGCCTTTCATGCTGTCTATTATCTGCACTTAGACAGTGCCGGGCGCGTATTTCGGCTTTACAGTCTCATCACTTGCACAGTGACTTTACAGGGGCAGATCCCTTAGAGACTGAGTAAACAAAAAGGCATCCGTGCAACTGACTAGGCTGTCAAACTGAAACACCTGTCTTGCAGTGTATAAGTGTGCCATAAGAGATCGCATGAAAAGCTCAAAATACACTGTCACATGTGAAGATTAGTTAATGAGATAAAACACCCGTCGAATTTTGAACCTCGGAAGATACATGTATGTAGTCGCTTAATAAAGAATTCAACGATTGTGGTATTGTCACAGATGCAGCGGACTATCTCTGTTATTTCTCTGTGACATGAAAAACTGTCTTGTCCCACATGCAAGAAATTTTGAAGGGAACAAAACACTGTCATTACACCATACATTTTCTGCATAAAATATTTGAATTATGGAATCGATTGAAAAGGCAATCTTCTTCTTTTGTCAGAATCTCCGCAATAAAAATCACGCTTATTTAGCTTTTCAATTTGTTGCTGATGAAGGCAGCGTAGTATTAGGCCAAACATATCTGCGATGTTCCACTGGAGGATTCAAATATCGCACTGAGATTGTTTCTCAAAAACTACTGCTGGCGTGTAAGCGGTAGACTGCCTAGACTGTTCTTTTGATTGCGCTGAAAGTTCATAAAAATGTTCGAAAAAAGTGGACATACCTGAGAAGACGATCGGAGTGACACTATGCCGCTTCTTCTTTTGCCGCATCGCAATAGTTGAACTGCTCATCATCAAAAAGTTTCGCCAAAACATCCTTCTAGCACCTCCCATACACCATCATAACCAGGAACTGACCGCTTGCAAAAGGAGAAAATTTCACTGTTGTAAGTTGTCACTTCAGCAGCTATATAGTATTTCATTGTTAATTCCACTTGTACACCATTTTCTTCTTTATGGCTGGAAATGTCAAACTTTCTAGAATTTTTGGATCTAGTAGGTGTGTTAAAGACTCAATAACAACGAAAACGTGAGAGTGATGGACTGAAGTAAAGGGCGATATAATTCATTCTTCGGAGAGGGTGGTCCTGCGGCGCATAACGATGTAATGGGATTGTTGACATTGTTGAAGACATATGTAGAAATAGAGAATCGAGACGTATGGAAAAGGCCAGTCCTAGACGAAGCTGAGCACGCGTCTCAGCAACACAAGGGCGCGTATCTAGTACTACATCGATCATACGGCTTTGCACTACTCTTTTTTGACACATCCCATCGCAGTTGTCAGCAACCCACCTTCAACAAGTTCTGCCGGGTGAGCACATACCACATTACACCCAATTAAACTGAAAGCCGTCGTATATATATATATAATATATATATATATATATATATATATATATATAACTCTTATACATTCTTCGTTTTTGGTGCTTTCCCGCAATGTTATGATGCTCCGATATCTCGGTGGTGTCAGTGGTGTAATGGTAGCATGCGCCCTCGATATGAATGAGAAATACGGGTTCAGCTTCAGTCTGAAGTCATATATACAAATCGCGAATGATGTTCACGAAATGTTGTGTAAGTCTCTACAATTCTCTTTTGCGTGCAGAGAAAACAGATTTTATTTTTAGGCAGTTTGAATGACGAAGCAAGGATTTTTCGTGATCAAAAAATGTACAAGATACGGGCAGCGCAGTGGTGGCGATTCTGTTTTAAATGATTACAGCGGTTTTGTGATCACATTACAGAGTAACCAGTACTGACATTCGTTTAAAAATTGGTGTCGGACCTGTATAGGATTGGGTAAATTTCTCCATTTGAAAAGCCTTAGTATGGTTATCCTCTAAATTCATATCGCGTTGAATCGATCATTATTCAAGGACATTGCAGGAACAGGAGATTATCTGACCGTGCAAAATGATGTTTAAAGAATGATCAACAAGCTGTGTTTCCAAGAAAGCTTTCTATTTTCTAATGCTTGAATGTTTTTAATTTTTTATTGTTTCACCTTTTGCTTTTTTGCTTAATTGTCTTTTGTATTATGCAGTTATAGCACGGTTGTGATAGAATTTATTCTTGAAGACTTGTTAAATGATCGTGATTCAACTATTTTCAATTGACAGCTAGTTAAGGTAGCTCATGCAGTGAGTAATTATTTGCTGTTAGCGGTTCAAATTTCATCTATAGCAATGACTGTTCGACACTTTTTATCCGCGGAAAATGACCGTGCTCTAAAATTTGTTGTCTACCTGGCGATTATTTTGATTCGGTTTCAAAACAGTCCAAAAAGACGACTTCAGAAAAGTACTGAGAACTTTTCTAGAAATCATCTCTGTGACCATGTGCATTGCCTTAAAATAATGGTCAACCCATTGAAGCATCGAATATGTTCCAGAGTAGTGAGAATGCTCTTTACAGACCTTTCACAAATTATTTGCTGGTGCGTGACATAAATAGAACAGAATCGTCACTGTCGAATCATCTGTCCCTCAATGAGTTTTTTATAAATGCGAATAAAGGTGAATAAGCATCTTCGTACTGCATTAGTTGAATTGCTAATCGACGGAAGTTTTGCCACAGTATTCTCTTTGCAACTCCCACACCATAACCAGGAAGCGTTCGCTTATAGAGAAAATTTCGCTGCCGCAAAGTCATCGACACAGCAGTCGTACAAGATTTTCTCGTTTTTCCATGTGCATGTGCACTGATTTAGGCAAATATCCATCAGACACTGCGCTTTCTAGGTTATTATAGAGCACCTACTATCTGTAACTTGTTTTAAATTAGCTAAGCCATGCTAACCGGTGTATAATTTTTTATAATTCAAATAAAAAATATATATTTTATAAACGGATTACGACAGAATAAGCAAACAGTCAGAAAATGAATTTGTGTCAGTGCATGTAGCCACTTATTTGTTAAGCAGCATGATTTTCTGAAACGTTACACATAAAATAAATTTTGTTTGCCAATAACCATCATGATTATTACGAATACAACATGTTAGTCAATTTAGAGCCCACCAGAATAGAGTTACATATCAGTTTTATCACGAACAGCTTTCGATTAGCCAGGGATCAAAAAATTCACAGTCGTGTAGCGTTTATTACAGTGTACTTAAGAGACAAAGATGACGATATGACATGTCATTACTAACGCATTATCACTCTCAGTTGTTTTGTTTAGAAAAAGGTAATAATAAATACAAGCTTGTAAGTGGCAAGGTACAGATAATAAATTGCATTATTACTAATGATAAATCCCACTTTTTCCTTTTTAACCCAACCACTAATAAATTTTTGCGCGTGGCAGCCGTTGAGGTTTTTTTTTCTGAAAATAAAACAAATGCCCACATAGGACACAGACATAGCGGAATGGTTTTGAACTATAAGTTACCATCCCCGCACGAGGACATAAAGTATCAGCGCATTAGATTTCGGAAGCGTTGTGGACCAAAACCATTAAATTGAGCATGAACCACACGGAAAAATGCCTCGTACTGAAAGGTGCATTTGCAGTCCATGTAATCCCTGCATAGTTGGTTTCCACTTGAACAGTTCAGTGAACGTCTCATAAAAAGTGATGAGTGGTTGAAAAGTGTTTTGCGGTTGACACGATTGAAACCTTGGTTCTGATTTTTTCTTCAAGTTGTAGACGTTTTCGGATGCACTGGTTGTAGGAAGCCCGATCTTTCCAAGATCTGAAGAAAGCTGAACTGCCGAAATATCAGCTATTGCAATAAGTTGCTTTATAAAAATTTCAAGTTTCGGCTTACAAAGGAAAAAAATATCAACAATAAATAGAATTTTGGAGTGTATTAAACTCAATCTTGTTGCAAAACTTTGTAACGAATTAAACATGTATTCAACACGAAAAAAGTCTTTTCATTGATTGCAAGAGATTACTGCAATTTGCAGAGCGTTTTAATTTATATGCTCAGACTAATACTAGAAATTGTCAATGCCGAAAACTCTACATTAACTACAATGGCAACAGTTGAATCGAAAGCCTCGAAGCTCATTGCCATACTGAACCGAACCGTCATCAGACAACTGCAATGAAGGTGATGATTTTTCCTACTATTCCATCCTCAACATCCACACCTCAAATAGTCACCGCCACTCGGCAAACTGATGAGAGTTCTGTGTAAGCGATAAAGAAAAAGTGTAACTCGGTTGGCGCGTCTCACTCTACTGAGGGGATACTCGTTTCTCACAAAAAGCTTTAACAATGTAGAAACCTTCATAGTGTAGTGGTTAACGCGCATCACTCTCAAAAGGGTTTGATACAGGTTCATCTTCACTGGAAAGCTCAGACTTTTGCATATCATCCCATATTTTTTCGCAACATTGCTATGAACGCATAAAACAAAAAAAAATTCATGATTTTCTTCTTTAAGCAAAACACAAGGTGTTACATTATACTTTATTCGACAGCTGACGTTTCGGCAGTTCGCCTTCTTCAGAGCTTGGAAAGGTCAAAATATTTGCAATCCAATCAGTCAAACACCTCCATTACTTCTTTAGAAAAAATCACCAGACCTATATTTCAATCGCATCAAGCACAAAATCAACATCAACATACTCACCGCTTTTTACATGTGTTCCACTGAATGATCCAAGTGGAGATCACCGGAAGGAGAGACACATAGGCCCGCAATGCACCCTACCCATCAAAACAACAGTCTTTTATACTGGCTCATATCACGAGTGTTTACGAGGCATTCCTCCCTGCGGTTTATGGATGGATTGGTCGTATAAATCCAAAACGCTTCCAAGATCTTTCGCGCTGAGTTTTTTGCTCTTTGGCAAGGATGGTGACTTCGATTTCAAAATCAACTCCGTCGTGCTTCTGTGCTATATGCGTCCCTGGCGGGGGTGTTTCGTCTATCAAAACGCTTGTCAGCTAGGTGTTCTTCTATGCGTGCATAGAGCGGCCTACCCGTTTCGCCTATATATTTATCACTACACGCTTTGCAAGAGATTAGGTAGAGTGTACCTACGCTCATGCAATCACCGTCTCTGCCGTTAGGACATATTTTACAATCTTTCGTTATGCAGAGACGGTCATATAAGCGGTTTCGAACTAGTTGGCGTTTTAGAGTATTCGGTCATTGGAACACATATAAAAAGCGGTGAGTATGTTGATGTTGATTTTGTGCTTGATGCGATTAAAATCTAGGTCTGGTGATTTTTTCTAAAAAAGTAATGGAGGTTGACTGATTGGATTGCGAACATTTTGGCCTTTCCAGGCTCTAAAGAAGGCGAACTGCCGAAACGTCAGCTGTCGGATAAAGTTTATTGTAAAACCTCGTGCTTTGCTTGAAGAAGAAAATCAAGAATTATATTGAAGCATGCCGAGGTTAATATACAGTCGGTCTTGGGATTTGTTACAGAAAAAGAATTTCTAAATTTTACTTATCTCCGAAGGTTGTTGTCTCTCGTTGAATTATTTCACGCAGTGAATTGACCATAGGATTGCCTATTCTATATTATGAAATAAAAACGCAGATAGGGGACAGTACAACTTCTAGAGTGCGCTACAGTCTACATATTACCAAGGCCAGTAACGCGGAATAGAAGACTAAAAAGTGGTGGTTGCAGCTTCTGGGTGTATTTTCAACGAATTTACTGTGTAAATTTGTTGACAATACTGACCAGGACGAGAGTGAAAACTTTCACACCAAGCACTGTCACCCCTCATGACAGAAATCTCGATAACTGAATCATTCGACAAAAATATCTACAAGCACGAATATTTGGTCGTAAATCAACGGAAATCGTACGTAATTACAATGTGCGACGACTATCGTATCTATCGAATCATAATAGCGTGACAATCTACAAAAATTCTTTATTTTGCCTCTTTTGTAGCAGTCTTATGAAGTTATGACTATATAAATATATTCAAGAATGCTTAGTAGCATACACCTCAAAACCTCAAGCGGAAGTTGAAGCAGCGATCATTTGTGTTTATGCGGATACGTGCTTACTAGACGAAGTCTGTTAACGGCTGCTTGCTAACAGCTTTGATACGTTGAAATCGTAGAAAGAGTGATAGCAGAGGTAGAGCTTCGATAGCGCATTCATTAGCGAACGCTTCGATAAGGATCAAACGCAGGTTCAGCATTTTTCGAGGATCAGAGTTTCGGATATCACTCAACATCGTTGTATTTTGGTGTCTATTCACCCATCTATCGGATGCGATTTTCTTCTCACAACTAACATCCGAAAATGTTTTCTCGACTACTCTTCATAATTTTTGATTGAATAGTCAATCAACGAAAGTGATATGTAATCTCGGCGTACCATGAATACTGTATCAACGAGTATCTTGTCAGTCTTCCGTCTATTTAGATAACCATCTTCTTCTCCTCACATCCACTAAACTAGCGAAGCTAGTTTTTCTGCTGCAGATAATAATTTCTTGATCATTAGAGTGTTTTAAAAGTTTGCAACTCTATAATATTACAAAGGAAACTTTGCTGTATGTCATAATCGTAGATGTAACCTTCATACAACATTCTTTGAACCCCAAGTGCGTTTCAATATTGAACTTCTAAGAACTGAAGACGACCTAGAATTATTCAAATTACCCTCGGACGTACAGCATATGCAAGCGTTGATGATGCATTTTGAGATGTTAAGTGTTCTGTTGCACATAATTCCGTCGAACCATTCAACATTACATAACATTTTCGTTTATTTGCTACATAAGGCTACAATATACAAAATCATATGTGGATGATATATTCTGAAATGCTGATACAAAGCTCATGACTTAGTTGACAGTGGCAACAGATGTGGCGAAGTGCGCTCCAATCGACAAAACGGTGCCTCGGTGGTGGAGCGATAGCATGCGTTCTCTTAGGCATATATAAGATAGCTGAACAGATGAAGTAAGCGGTTCTTTTCTGTTAGACGGTAATAAATGAAGAAACTACTTCTTTCGCGGTATCTGAACTATTCGTAAGAGTGTTAGTGGTCATTCGAAAGCTTAGCGCTCGCCTCCTGTATGGGTAGAACGCCAGTTCAATTCCCTCTCAGGGTCGGAAGTTTTGCGTGCCATTAATATTTCTGGCTATGTATATCACTGCCAAAAGTAGTAAAGATTATGAATCTCTATACATTATAGGATTATGTATGTTCAGGTGTTGGGTGATTTCAAGAAACGTCGTCAACCAGGTAAAAGTCGTGAGGATTATCTCTCCATCCTTGTAAAGGATCTATGCTCTCAATATGGCTATAATGAATATCTGATGAATAAATTCATGCAATTATTTCCGCAACCGTCCGAGGTCATCAATTTTGTCATTTGTTCATCTGGTCATTCAGTATCTCCCATTATGATTACTTTTTTATTTCAGCTGATCGAGTTTTTGGATGCAAATGAACAGCAACGATCAGTCACTATAAGAACGAACACACTGAAAACAAGAAGGTTGGATGACATAAAAGGATATGGGAGGGGAAGGGAGATTTTAATTGCGTCTATTAAGTCGATTCAGCTAGTGTTCTACTAGGTTATTCATGTGCTAATATGGTGGAGAAGCAACTTATGTTTGTAATGGTCTATGGTGTTTTGATTCATCTTCCCAAGT
>JAHQIW010002838.1:0-45720 GCA_019055375.1 Parelaphostrongylus tenuis | reverse complement strand
CACCCCCCCCCAAAAGTGGCCAGGAAGGTAAGACGAAGCACGACATATTAGGTTGACCGCAGCGCGGACGGTCCCGACCCAGCACAAACTAAACATGCCGCCCCATGAGCAATGTTCATCGCACCAATACCCTCTATACCAGCACTAAATTTGTCAATATCACCATACACAAGTACCGACAACTCTCTCTACACGGCTTTAAGATACCATCACGTTTTAACTGCCGCATTATCGCTGCTCAAAAGCGTAAAAATAGTATAATGTGTTTAAGACCTCAAAACTTCATCATGGCTAAATTGGACCCAGGGAGATGTGGACAAAAGTGTAGTGAACAGAGTGCTTTGGATCTGGGTCGTTTATATATAACGCAGTTCGCACCACTAGGGGCTGTTGGACACCGTCACTAACCAAGTGAAAGCCTTTTCGAATGGAGAGGAGTAATAAGATAAAAGCAAAAATAAAACACACAGAGCTTCACAATGTCATTGAACATATTGATTGAGGAAAAGACGGGATATTGTAATTAGCTGACAAAGACTCCGCTACCGAGTCTCTTCAAATGCACTCGTAAACACGTTTGAAATGCTAAGCTAGGTCGGGAAATGTTGGGTGACGAAGACTGAGATCGAAGTTCGCGCGATTTTTCATGTTAAAATCAGACGTAATTCCCCAATTGTACTGGAAAGAATACTGTATAAAATGTCATACTACACATATGACGATGCAGCACAACAAAAGCTTCGCCTGGTTACCTTCACACAACACATTGCAACTCACAGAAATACCACCAAAGATGAAGAAGTTCAATCATCACCCCAGTTCAAGTCTGCAGACTACGCCTCAGAGAGTTAAAGCTGTACGGGTGTATGTGAAAAAGCAATCACACCCATAGCATAATGAAACCTAGGGTTCAGCTACCTTCGCAACACGATTTTCGACGATCATGGTGTGTAGCCCATACACCGGTACTAACTCCGTATCCTCACGAAACATTAAAATCGCCATGAGCGAATTCAGACGAATTCTACTTAGAAAATACCGTCCAGAGTGGTGAGATGTAAATACAAGTTTTGAGCGCCAGTGTGTCCTGACGAGACACAAATCCAAATATACCACCGATCCAAGAACGAGATGAGTCATTACACACAAGTTTCAGTCGAAACGGGTCAGTACGCATGACCAGCATTTGCCTAACTACGTACGTACCTACTGCGTCGACTGATCGATTCAATATACGTCCCGCCTCCTGACCACTTCAGTCTTATCTGGATCCTGCGGTTCATCGTCTGATGGACTCCATAACATTCGTCGTCTTATAGAGCGACTGGATTATGGTAGATTAGCAGACAGGAAGGATCGAGTGATTTTTTGACAAATACGTGGTAAATTGTGGGCAGCCGAAATTACGTACGAACGATTTTGTGTTTGACGACCCGCATATAAACTTTTGTATCGCGGACAATTCTCGCACTCTAATTATAATAGAGTTCAATGGGATTCCTTGTTAGGAAAGCTAGTCTGTTGGCTTCGTATGAAGGGTTATTTACATTCGTCCGCTCACATCAGTTACCTGTTGTTGGCAAATCACTTAGTGAAGTCGCCTTAAAAATCACGGCTTAGGCTGAGGCATATAATCCTTCCTGATGAACTCTATAACGCATCCAAGCTTTCTTAGGTGAAAACGGGGTATAATGTTGGTGTTGAACGAGAATGCTTAGTGATCCCTCAACTGGGATTTTATGATGAACTTCAGTATTTTATATAGCATGTTCTAGTATTCATGTCTGTAGTATTTCTATGCTTGCAGTCTTTCAATGCTTTTTTCACTGTACGCCGATGACAGTACTTCTAAGCATTCAATTCGCTTCGAGGAAGTCGTCTTCTTTCTTAGACGTTACAGACAACTGACTGAGCGAGTCTCCTGCAATCTCAAGGATATCCAAGAACTGTCGGCATTTCATAAGGTCTTTCTTGCCTGACGGGAGTGTGTTGTTGGCGGGGCCTGGGCCCGAGCTCGTGCGCCGACGGCGAGCATCACAACCATCTTCGGGCACCACGGGCGCCCTTTTTTATCCCTACCTGAGATTTTTTTTAATTTCAGAAAGTGTTGTATGTAGTCCTCCAGCTAGTTATTTCTCCAAGTCCATTCTTTCAGTTCGCACAGTCGCGTCCTCCACGAGGAGCTCTTCGACAACTTCTCTTGTCGAATCGACTACTGGCTTGAGGCGGATCATACGTTTTCTTCATGGATGTGTGTAGAATGCTGGTCAAGATGAAGTTCTCCTTGCTATCTTAGAGGTATTCGTTAGTTTGTCGTTTATTGCTCACAAGAGAAGTGGTATGGGGAGGAGGCTGACACCAGCACTTGATTAATGATAGCCTTCTTCACTACCACTTGTCCATCGCCTCCCAATTTTATCTATTCCGTAAATGGTTCCGTTTTCCTCTATGGGTAGACACAAGATTGTTTCTCGACACAAAATTTGTTCCAAAAAATATTTCGGGGACAATTTTGTATTGTCTTGATTATTAGTACTTTTATCATATTTTACCATCTAACCGTTTCGGGACCGGCAAAACCCTTCCTCTGCATCACTCTAATCCCGCAGGCGAGGGGACGAACGGAATATATTGTTGTATTATTTCAATTATACTACTACTTTCGCATGTATGTTATATCTAAATATATTGTGTTGTTATAAATAGAAAAATAGCAACGAAATACCATTAAGATACCCTACCATCGACCGCCTTTTTATAGACACGCTCAGAAACGATATAATCTAATAAGGATATGACATGTTTTGAGCCGTTAGGTCTAGTGCTATATAGCCCTCTATAAAGGATAAGGGAAAGTACTAGGGGAATAGCAAGATTTGAGATATCGACAAACTTTGGAAGACTATCGAAAGAGCTTTAATCAGCGAGAAATGATTGAGTGTGCAGGACAGCTTCATTTTATTGTTGAATGCATTAAGGAAATTATTTGAGAATAAAGCATATCTTTGATGTCAACGAGATTGAGTAATTATGTGATTTTTGGAATTCAAATGATATGACTTGTTTTGAGCTGAGAGGTCTAGTGGCTTTATGGGCGCCTGTTCGTCTATTCGTCGGCGCCCGATTCTTTATATAGAGGAATATTCAGCCTCAGGGGATGGCTGAACCGAGGGAAGGGTGCTTCTAATGAGTTCCTCAGTAGGGACGATAGGAGCCTATATAGCGCTAGACCTGACTGACTCAAAACATGTCATATCCTTCACAATTGAGATAACAGAATACAGTATATTGAATGCTTTCGTGTCCTGTGGCTGGAGATGCAGAGAAGGTAGGCCCCGATACCGAAATATTAATCTTTATTTCTGAAATATGTGCGCATACATATGTGTATGAAAGAATAATTTGTGGAGATATATAATCTATGAGATTTTTCTATCATGGCCGTTTCCGACAGTAAATATGGTGTAAACTAATATATCCGAGAGTGTTCGTTGACATGCAAAACTCAAATCCTCGCGCAGGGAGTCGAACCAGCGTCCCATCTTCCCAGGGCGAATAGCTGAGGCGGGGGCACTTCCGCATTATCAGGAATATCCGTCTTTTTGCTGCTAAACACGGTTATCCTGTGTCGTGTAGAAGATAGCGGTCCCAAGGTCGGGGATGCCCGCCCCTCAATTTACAACCGAACAAGATTTCATCTCACAAGCCACAACTAATTAGAATCGTCAGTCCAACAAGAGCGTCCTCGTAATTATACCAGACGACACGCTTAGATTAATGCGGACTACGCTGTTGTCCACCCTAGAATCACTAATAGTCGTTCTGATCAGTGCAAAAATTCACTAATTTCAGTCATGTTTATATAGGCAGTGTTATGAAATGCTCTGGCCTATATATTCAGGAATACTGGAGATATGCAACATATTCAAAACCTACAAGGCGGAAGTTCAATCCCGGTACACAAGGTCCTTTTGCTGTATTGTGCGTTATCAGAATGAAACCCTGTTGACGACGGATTGCTGACTAGTCTCACGATAACGTTGGAAACCGTAGGGAAGAGCAAGGGCAGAGGGTTGAGCTTTGACAGTGTAAGCACAGCGCCTCGGTAGGGATGAAATGCATGGAGCTGAACGTTAAGAATTTTGGGTACTTACTCGTTTAAAGAGCAGCAAGATGAAGAAAAGGTAACCCTTTCCACTAGAAAAGAACTCTTCATAAAGGTGTTAATAATCAATCAAAAGCTTAATTCTCTGACTAACGCAGTAGGTGCTCCTTTTTAAAAAAGAACCTTTTTTGACGTAGTTACAGATGGATTATTTTTGTGTTTCACACACACACACACACAACAACACACCGCACACCTCCCGCCTTTGAAGGAAACTCCAGATCAAAATTCAATGATAAAAATCTTCGCTACACGTTCATGAGCTTTTCGTGTTTTACAGCGGAATATACTAGCTGAATTGCGCGACCGAAGGTAGAACATTATTTTATTTTGAATTACAATACTGTCTTAAAAGGGTTTTTTAAAGGAAAAACGGCCACGTACCGCGTTAGGCCAGAAGTAGCTAAGCTTTTGAATGATTACTAACATTCTCATGAAAGTTTTTGTCCAGCGAAAGGGGGTATTTCTTCATCCCGTGCGTTTAACGGAAAAACTATGTTTTTGCATATCATTGAACATTCTGGAATGTTTACGTTTTTCCAGCTTTTCTTCTCACATTGAGTGCTGAAGTTGTACTTATTACAACTGACGGCAATATTTGACTGAATTCACTTAATCAATAAAAGTGTGCGCAAATTTGGTGTGCGTAGACTGCTATTTATCACAATCATGTAAGTTCCTTCCGCCCAACTAGATAACCTTCTTCCATCTCACACCGTACTCTCGATACTGGTTTTCCCACAACCAACTTTTATACCCGAGCATAGGAGTATTTTCTAAGTATGTAGCCTACGAGGTTACAGGAGAATATTTGCTGCATTGTACCATTTTCAAACAGCATTCTTCCAACCCTAAGTATGCTTCCATTTTTGACTGAAGAAAAATTGTGAACAAGATTCGTTTCTTTGAACTCCTCTGACAAAAGCGCATCTCATCTGCAAACGTTAAAGATGCATATAGAGAAATTACGATTTCTGCAGCACAACAATTCCCCTGACTATTGAATACTCTAGTGACATTGTTGTTTATTTTCTTTGTACTGCTACAGCATTGAAAATCGCACAAGTGGATAATTCATTGCGAGATGTGCTTGCTGGGATTCATGTTTTAGGTGACGTGGCAAGTGCCGTGGCAAAGTGCGTTCCAAATGGGCGCAATAATATCATTCGAAGCACTCTGTTTCTGATTCGAAGCGAACTTATACAAAGAGAAAAAGCAGTTATTAAGCCGTCGGCATTCGTGAGCTTTACATGTGCTGAGGAGCACGGGCATTTAAAGCATGCTGATGTTAATCATGCACATTATTATCGCATGTCAGGTAGACAGTCTTGTGAGTGTGATGCCAAATATGACGCAGATCGCCTATCTTGCGCAACTGCAACAGGCACTTTGCTCAAAAAATTTCGTTGAAAAGTCAAACAATGTGCATAGTCGTAGTTATTGATGATTTACATCTGCATTTTCTCGACTTTTTTTCTGTCTAATAATAGAATGATGATGGTCAAATCATTTTGGAATAAATGTTCGAAAGTAGTACTAATAGAAGGCTAGTTACATTTATGTATTTTTAATTAGATAGGAGAGCTCATCAAAACGAAGTCTGAGGTCGTTTTCTGATGCACGGTCAGATAATTTTTTAGTTTTCCATCCCAACACTTTCACCTGTTTATCTGAGGTTGTGGGAAATCTTTTCAAGGTAGTGTCGCTCTGGAGAACACGAAGATACGGGAATACTAGCCAAACAAATGTATTCACAACATCTCCGCGTTATCCCAATCACACAAGATAGCTTCAATGATATAACTTAACATAACTGATAATTCAGATGCTTCCTGGATTTTTTCAAGGTCCTCTGATATTTTTTCATGCTGAGCATTCAAGACAGCACTGAAAACTGCAATTATCACACTATCTTCGCAAAGTTTGCGGAAGCTTCCCGAGTGGATGCCGAAAGTTGAAAACTTACTCACTATTGGGTTATCCATAGCGAGTGAACTATTTAGTAGTGTGTTGAGGATGTTTACACCGATCTGGTTCTAAATGGTTGCGATTACAGCACCAGGGAGACCAGGATCTATGAGGATTCTTTCCTATTTTACCGTTTCTAACAATAACATGGTGTTATGACTCATGTGGTCTGAGAATTTTCGTTGATATGCAAATATATTCATTTAAACTTGCGTGATCTATTCCTTATAAATTTTCTTTCCTTACTCCAATTTGGAATATCACTACACCACATGAAAATGCTTCGATAAATTGGCCAACTCTTCCTCTGATGTTCTATGAATTTTCAGTTTTTCTTCCATTTCAAATTATTCTCGATCTGGACATTTTATACTTTTGTACGTACTATCTCTGAGATAAGTATATTATATCACATCGTCATCGTTGTCTGTTAAGTATAGTGTAACAAACACTGCTCAACAATATTCTTTTGCTACCGACCTAATCGTAAGCTGATCGTAAAAAAGTGAGATGAAACTTTATTCTGCTGGCCTTCACGTTTACCAACATGTTGTGTTCGTAATAGTCATGAAGATTATTGACGAACAAGATATTTTATGTTTAACATTTTAGCAAATCGTGCTGCTTGACAAATAAGTAACTACATGCACTGACACAAAGTCATTTTCTTACTGTCTGTCCATTCCGTCGCAAACCGTTCAATTAATCAATATTTTCATTTAAACTATGAAAATTATCCACCGGTTGGCATCGTTCAACTGGTTTGATTATAATAAGTTTCAGTGTAGTAGGTGCTTTATATTAATCTAGGAAGAGTTGTGTATGATAGGTATTTGCCTAAATTAGTGCACATGCACATGGAAAAATGATAAAATCTTGTACGACTGCTGTGATAATAACTTTGCAGCAATGATATTTTCTCCATGAGCAAATACTTCCTGGTTATGCCGGGGTGTGGGAGGTGCAAAGAAAATACTGTGGCAATAGTTTCGTCTATTAGCAATTCAAGTAATGCAATACGAAACAAAACGAATACTTATTCATCTTTATTCACTATTATAGAAAACTCATTCAGTGACAGCTGATTCGTCAATGACGACAATGTTTTATTAATGTCAATCACGAGCAAAAAATTTGTAAAAAGTCTGTAAAGAGCATTCTCACTGCCCTGGACAGATTCGATGCTTCCGGGGTTGATCATCATTTTAGGGCAATGCACAAGGTTACAGATATGATTTTTAGAAAACTTTTCAATACTTTTCTAAAGTCATCTTTTTGAGCTGTTCTGAAACTTGATCAAAATAATCGCTTGGTAGACAATAAATTTCAAAGCACCGTCATTTTCCGCAGATTAAAAGTGTCGAATAGTCATTGTTATAGATGAAATTTGAACCGCTAACAGCAAATGATTACTAACTGTATAAGCTACCTTAACTACTGTCAATGTAAGTGCTTGAATCACGATCATTCAACAAGTCTTCAGGAATAATTTCCATTGCAACTGTACTACTTGCATAATACAAGGTGGATTAAACAAACAAAGCAAAGGGTTGAAAATATGCAAGAAACTTAAAACATTCAAACATTGAAAAAATGGAAAGCTTTCTTAGGAAAACAACCTGTTGATCATTTTCCGAAAATTATTTTACACGGTTGGATAATGTTCTGTTCCTGCAATGTCCTTGAATGATGATCGATTCATGCGATATGAATTGCGAGGATAAGCCATACTAAGGCCTTTCGAATGGAGAAACTTGCCCAATCCTATACAGGTCCGACACACAATTTTTAGACGAATGCCAGTCCTGGTAACTCTGTAACATGACCACAAAACCGCTGTAATCATTTAGAACAGCATCGCTACCACTATGCTGCCCGTGTCTTGTAGATTTTTTTTTATCACAAGAAAATCCTTGCATCGTCATTCAAACTGCCAATAAAAAATTCTTCTTTCTCCGCACGCAAAAGAGAATTGTAGAAGCCTGCACATCAATTTGTAAACATCATTCGCGATTTGTATATATGACCTTAGAAGGGAGCTAAACCCGCATTCATTCATATCGAGCGAGCATGCTGCCATTGTACCACAGACGCCACCGAGGTATCGGACTATCGTAACATTGCGGGAAAGCACTCAAAAATGATATATAACCTATATAAAAGGATGGCTTCTAGCTTAACTGCGTGTAATGTACAATGTGCTTACCCGATAAAACTTCTTGGAGGTGGAGTTACTGACACCTACGATGATATATGTCAAAAAGAGTGGTGCAAGGCCATATGAATTGTTGGCCTGAGGCGCGTGTTCAACTTTGTCCAGGGCTGGCCTCTTGCATACCTCTCGATTCTTATTTCTACATATGTCTTCAACAATGTCAACAATCCCATCACATCATTATGCTCCGCAGCAGCACCCTCTTTGAAGAATGAAAAGGAATAGCTCTTTGTACGATCCATCACTGTCATGTTTTCACTATTATTGGGTCTTTAGCCCACCTACTAGATCCAAAAATTTGATAAGAAAGTCTGACATTTCAGTCATAAAGAAGAAAATGGTGTACAAGCAAGTGGAATTAACGATACAAAACTGCAAAGCTGCTGAAGTATGATCTTACAGCAGTGAAATTTTCTCCTTATGCAGGCGTTCAGTTCCTGGTTGTGATTGTGTATGGGAAGCGCAAGAAGGATGTTTTGGCAGAACTTTTCGATGACTAGCATTTCAACTATTGCGATGTGGCAAAGGAAGAAGCGGTATAGTGTCACTCCGATAGTCGTCTCAAGGTATGTCCGCTTCATTCGAACATTTCTATGAACTTTCGGAGTAAAAGAGCAATCTAGGAAGTCCTACCACTTATACGCCAGTAGCGATGTTTTTTGAGCAACGATCTCAATGCTATAATTGAATCCTCCAATGAAACACCGCAGATATGTTCGACCTGATACTACACTGCCTTCATCAGCAACAAATTTGAAAAGCTAAATAATTGCGGATTCGAAGATTCTGACAAAAAAATTAGGATTGGCTTTCCAATCAATTCTATAATTCGAATATTTTATGCACAAAAATGGATGGTGTAACAACTGCGTCTTATGCCCTACAAAATTTATTACATGTGGGAAAAAACAGTATTTCATCCCGCAGAGGCATAATAGAGATAGTCTGCTACACCTGTGGACACTACCGCATTCGCTAAATTCTTTATTAAGCGACTACTTACATGTATCTTTCGCGGTTCAAAATTGACTGGTGCTCTATCTCATTAACTAATCTTCACATGTGACGGTGTATTTTGAGCTTTTCATGAGATCTACTATGGCGCACTTACACAGTGCAAGACACGTGTTTCGGTTTTACAGCCTCGTCAGTTGCACGTTGCCTTTTTGTTCAGTCAGTCTCTAAGCAATCTACCTTTGCAAAGGCACCGATTCAACTCCGCTAAAACCATAATTAAAAAAGGCAAATAAAAAAATTATAATCAAATTTGTGCAAGTGACGAGACTGTGATCGCGAGATACGCGCCTTGCACTGTCCAAATTCTTATAATAGACAGCATGAAAAGCTCAAAATACATTGTCAGATTATGTTAATCTTAGGCGAAGCATCGAAATAGTCGATGAAAAGATTTCTCACAACCTTCACATAACTTGGAATAGCGAAGTCGTTGTGCTCTCTTCTGAATTTGGCAGTAGATTTGTCCTCTAATCATTCAGGAATGATTCTGCTTACGATGTCCAGTCTGGGAAACATGGCGAAGGGTCCAACGCATCGGCTCCTGATTTTTCTGCTGACTACAGGTGCAGTGCTGGGATGTGGGACACTTCCAGGTGGACCAAGTTTTGGATAGAAAATTCTTTCAGTAGTGTAATCATGTGCACTCGAAACCATACACTTCGACCATTAGCTAAGGTTAATTTATTTACTACTACCATGAGACAAAAACCTCGTAATCTAGAGGACGACATTACATACAGAAACAATTTTGGTGCTGTTTGTCAGTAGGTCAGTTAAATTGGTCTGCTTTACTATTTCATAAATTGTATACTTGAGACTACTGGGCTTGTCAATCATTCTGAATCAATTCCCATTTCAATGAACATTTTTTCACATCAATCTGAAAAAAATACACTTTTATACTAATCAAACACCTCCGACTCATTTCAATTCGCCCAGTATGCTAGCTTATAAACAAATTGACCTACTTATTTTCATTGCTCTTCTTACTTCTTACATTAAAACTCATTCATTTACTTTATTTCATCTTTTAAACACATTTCATCACTCTTAGTTTAATAGGTGTGAGGTAAAAAAAAACCATGAAACATCCTTGAATGTAAACTTATTAGCCCAAAATCCGTCAAATTCAGCTGCGTCGAGGACATGGAGTATTAATGTTACCGGCTTCAGCTTGCCAGTAGCAATGGCGTTCTCTACAGATGCAGCAGCGCGGGCACAGGTTCCCCAGATTTCACCGAATTCAGGTTCAGCAGAAGCATTCGTGAAGCGTCTTGTTATACAAGGGGTGAGTTCAAATTCTCAGAAAATAGGTTTTTGGATCAAAAAAGCATGGATAGACACTCTTTTGTTATACTCACCACATTCTGATAATTTAGCTACTTGAAAGGCTCTACATAAAAAAATTCGAATCTACTTACGAAAAAAACTCTCTCAGCTAAGAAAAGCTTCGTTCTATAGGTGCTCAACGTTCTTGAACAGCAGGAACGAGCCGCTGGTCTTCCTGATTTTAATCATTACAACCATTTTGAGTCAGCTCGGTATCAACGTCCACTACACACCACTATCATGCCCTGTGGTTTCTGTTAACCCAACAGGGCCTAGTAAGCTTTTTAACCCTCAGCATCCATCACGGAGATTACATGAAATTCGTGCATATCTATTCTTTCCACTAGCATATTTTTGAATGATTGAGGTAGCATGGGGATGTAAAAGCATTTGTTGGGCTGATGTTCCGGTGTGTCCGTCTTCTCCAGAGCCAGCTTTATTTGAGTGGATTGTTCACAGCTATTACGTAGACAAAAAGAAATGTAAGCGCGTAAGACCATAAAATGAGGTATCCACATGAAAGAAAGAGATCTACTGTGTTCTATTTAGCATTTCAATCGCTTATATCTAAAAAATAAACTGCAACTAACCAACACTATGCTGCTACAAAAAATTACACTCAAATGAATCAGTTATCTGACTCAGTGTTTCCACACAAGCCACTCCGCGGTCAAATAAAAACATAAGAAAACCAGAAAACACCGACAATAATCGTTTTTTTTATTTTGTCTGACTTCTAGTGAAAAGCAATGTTTGCATGAAGAACACTGTTACAGTTACGCGCGATATGCCAGCGATGATGATGAGAACGACCTGTGTTATTTTCGGCAACACAGTGACGACAACATGTCTTGGAATGGGAGCGCCAGGAGCACCAGGAGTAGCAGCAGGAGCAGGAGCCAGTATGTGTAGGCTAGATATGCCCATGGATTTCACCCCCATTCCTCCTCGACACTTGTCAATTTCAGAAACTCTTACGGTCTGAACTGTTCGATTTTTTCGTATATCTTCGCTTCTAAGCAAAAATCTGTTTAAACCTCAAACCTTATCATGGCGAGTTGGAGCAGGGCGATGTGGCAAAGTGTAGTGAACAGAGTGCTTCGAATGATTACATCGGGTACTTTGGAACGCACTTTCTCTACGGCTGTTGCCACCGTCACCTAACACGTGAAATTAGAGTGGAAGGTTGAAGAATAAATTAGTCAAACTATGTTATTTTTTATGCTATAAACTGACAATCGAAATAAACACGCATGCCATTAAAGTGTTGATTAATAGGGGATATTGGACAGCTGAAACTCCCCTGAGTCTCTTCAAATGCATCGTTAACGCTTGAAAATGTTGAACTTGTGTCAAGGAAATTTAAAGATTCGATCACTTTCTTTTCATGGTTCAAAATCAGAACTTCCTGAGAGAACACTGTGTAAAAATCGTATGATGCATTGACGATGTTGGATAAAGATTCTCCTGCAACTTTAGAAAGGTGCATTACAAAATACTCTAAAGGTGGAGAAGTTATCGCCAGCTGTCGAAAGACTAGCTTCAGGACTCCGATGTGTGAGGAACAATCACACCTAGATGAGAGGATAGTCCGCAACATGATTTTCGTCAATACGCTATTCGCAAAGTACCGTAGCCACGTATGGCCTTAATTAACTGACGATTCTAATAGAAAGTACAGCCAGATGGCGAAAATACAGTTTTAAGCGTTAGGTGGGAGAAAAGAAGCACGGATCAAGGGATGGTCAACAACACAATTTCTCTCGAAACTGTAGTCGCACGACACCGTATACGTACGACCTTCGTTGACTGGCGATTCAATAGTCCTGCCTACTGATATTCCTATCGAATGTAGTTAGTTATTAAGATCTGTCTTAGGAGCGATGATTATGGGTTAGCACGTAGGAGAAGGATAGAGTGATTTTGACAGATACGGTGAAATTACGTACAACGTTTCTTGTTTGACGACCCACATATCCCTTTTACGAAAATTTTTTCTTTAACATAATGAGTTATCAAAATCCTTGTTAGGAAGGGTGGTTTCGCTTGGTATGAGGGGTTTTACATTTGCCTTGGTTATTGTTGTTGGCAAATCCATAGTAAAGTTGCTTAAAATACGGCGAGGACTGCATATAATACTTCCCTGACACTTTCTACGCTGCAGCTTTCTTAGTAAGCGGTATGATGGGGTGTGAACGAAAATTTTATGATTGTTTTGCTGGGATTTTGTATGAACTCATTTTTTTCCTGTTTATCTGTCTTATTTATTTTGCTTCGTCTCTCTAGGTTTTTTTTTCGCTGTACGGATCCCAGCACTTCTAACATTCAGTTCGCTTCTTCGCCCTCTTCTTAAACGTTGCATAAAATTGACTGAGCGAGTCCTCCTTGCAATCTCGAGGATATCCAAGCTGCGGCATTTCGTAATACGTTCGTTCTTGACTGACGGGAGTGTTGTTGGCGGGGCTTTGCCCCGAGCACGCCGCGGGCAGCATCAACACCACTCTGCCGCGGCATCCCTTTTTATCACTTACCTGAGATTTTTTATTTCACAAAGTGTAATATGTAGTCCTCTAGCTAGTCGATTTTCCTAGTCGATTCGTATCCGTCGCAGTCGTCCTCCACAGAGCTCTTCGACAACTTCTCTTGTCTTTTCGGCTACTGCTCGAAGGCGGATTTCGTTTTCTTCATGAATGTTGTAAAATGCTGGTCAAGATAGTTCTCCTTGCTGTTTCAGAGGTTTCGTAGGTCTCTCGTTTATTGCTTACAAGAAAGTGGTGAGAGAAGAGGACACAACCAGCACCTTGATTCCTGATAGCCTTCTTCACTAACCACTTGTCCATCGCCTCCCGATTTATCTATTCTGTAAAATGATTCCGTTTCGCTTTATGGGTGGACACAAAATTGTTCACAAACATTTGTCCAGCACAAAATATTTTGGCGTCAATCTTTATTGTCTTGTAATTTGTTTGTTTAGTATTGTTTTATATCATATTTTACCATATTCAATCTTTTGGGACCATCAACCCACTTCCTCTGCATCTGCAATCCCAGCGTGGGGCCGCATGGAATATATTGTTGTATTATTTCAACTCTAGTACTGTTACTTTCGTATGTTATGTTATATCTGAATATATTGTGCTGTTACAAATAGAAAAATAGCAACGATAATACAGTTAAGATACCGCTAACCATCGACCGCTTTTTTATAGACACGCTCAAAACGATATAATCTAATAAGGATATGACATGTTTTGAGCCGTTAGGTCTAGTGCTATATAGCCCTCTATAAAGGATAAAGGAAAGTGACTAGGGGAATAGCAGAGATTTGAGATATCGACAAACTTTGGAAAGTCTATCGGAAGAGCTTTAATCAGCGAGAAGTGTTTGAGTGTGCAGGACAGCTTCATTTTTACTGTTAGAACGCATTAAAGGAAATTATTCTGAGAATAAAGCATATCTTTGAAGTCAACGAGATTTGAGTAATTATGTGATTTTTGGAATTCTCAAATGATATGACTTATTTTGAGCCGACAGGTCTAGTGCTTTATAGGCGCCTGTTCGTTTATTCGTCGGCGTAGATTCCTTTAGAGGATTATTCAGCCTCAGGGATCGCCTGAACCGAGTGAGGGTGCTACTAATGAGTCCCAATGGGACGATAGGAGCCTATATAGCACTAGACCTAACGGCTCAAACAGTCATATCCTTATCACGATCAAGATAACAAACAGTACATTGACTACTTTCGTGTCCTTTGGCTAGAGATGCAGAAAGGTAGGCCCCCGATACCAAAATATTCAATCTTTATTTCCTGAAATTATGTGAGCATACGTGTGTTTATGAAAGAATAATTTGTGGAGATTTGTGGTCTATGAGAATTCTTTCTTACTTTGCCGTTTCCGGGCAGTCATGTTGTGTTAAATAATGTATACGAGAATGTTCGTTGATATGCAAAACTCAAATCCTCGCACGTCGCGCGGGAGCGAACCAGTGTCCCATCTTATCCAGGGTGAGATGCTAACCACTGCATATCGAGGAATTTCTTCGTATTATCTTTCTGCGATACAAAAGTGTCCTTTCGGTAGAGGGTGAATCACAGGTTCAAGTACCGCCCGAGGTTCAAAGTTTCGCCTTTCAGTCTCTGAATAATTCTCGTCTTCTTCAGGATACTACTGGCCACTTGAAGTATGAAAGTTGAGGAATCGGACTTGCGAGAGGAGTCGTCATCCTCATTGCAATCGTTCTATGATGCCTCCTCACTGCGCTATGACAATGAAACCCCGGAGGCTCTCGACGATTCTGGAGGTAATTTTCCACTGCATCTGAGGAAATAAGTCACTGATTTCAGTACATGACGTTCAGGTGGTGACGAAGAGTTCCACAGGAGATGATGTGGGATCACCGACGGCAAAGAAGGATCGATCTTATTACCATCTCAAGCCGTCGGCTCGTCAATTCATGGGTGGAGTACGGGCAATCGAACTCGTCGGATCAAAGTGTTACAGGTGATTGCAATTGTTCATTTATTTACCTACTGATTAATTATCGTTTATTTACTACTGTTTCTTTACCAATATTCATGCGTTGATAATTATATGACCAATCGGAAGCTTAAATCTTTAACTAGCGCGGTACATGGCCAATTTCTGAAAAAGTCTTGTTATAACGCGTCAACAACAAGAAAAAAATTTGTTTTTTACGAGCGCATATTTCTCGCAGTATGGAGTTCTTTAGATCGCTACTAAATATTCAATAGCGTATGATTTAACGTTTCCCAACGCTGTGTTCATTTTCTGGAAAAGTCGTCTCGCTGGCAGTGCTTGCATGGAAAATAAGATTGACTCGCATACGCGGAAACGTGTTTCTTTTGCTAATCTGCGGGCTGGGGCTGGGGCGCAGAGGGGAATGCCCACGGCTTCAACGCGGCTATCTATCCATGGGGCTTCAGCGGTTAACATGTGAAGTCTAATTTTTGTTATTCATTAGGATTTATTTTCTCGCTTTGGAAGAATCTCCAGATTAAGCGTATGACATCGATTCTATAAGATTTTTCTACACGTTCATATGCTTTTCGTGCTTCCAGCAAAGTAATAGTTGAATTTCGCAGACCGATGTAAAACATAATTTTTGTTTTGAATTTACAGCGTTTAAAAGGATCCTCATAAAAAAATCCAGCCCAGTACGGCTCTAAGCTACAGATATAAGCTTTCGAATGATTGCTAGCACTCTTATGAAAAATTATTGTCCAGCGAGAAGGATCGTTTCCTTCATCATCAAACTCTTTAAAACTGTTATAACGAAAAAGATCGCTCATTCCATCTATTTGTTTATCTCACTTATGCCCTAGAGGAGTTGAGGGGTGAGCAAAAATTTGATTCTAGACAGAAGTTGAACCCACTCATACCAGAGGCTCATACCAGAGGCGCTCGCTACTACTACACCACAGAGGCACCGCTTCGCCACCACTCATTCTTCAGTATCTTCTACCACGGCTGTTCGCCAATAATCTTTCACAGATTTGGTGGGGTAAGCACATTATCGCTTTACCAATCCAGTTAAGCTGACAGCCATTGTGCTATTTTCATGCTCAAGATGCTTATTTTTTGTTAGAACGACGAATGCTTATTCGACCCTATTTACTGGTCAACACTTTTGATTAAGAGTGTTTAATGGTCTTTCGCAAGCTTAAATCTATAACCTAGCGCCTCAAGTGGCCCGACTTATGGAAAAGTCCTTTAAGAACACTACAGACATACAACATAAATTATAGAAGTCGGGTGAATGGGGATGAAGACACAGCCCTGGTTCCCTGGAAGGCAGCCGGTTAAAGAATTCGTATGGATTGTGGTATTTATTATACTTAAATGTCTGAACAATCAATTACATTAAAAACCACTTTCATAAAGAAGAGCTTCCAAGCTAATGGTATTCGTTTTAATAGATGCTGGACGTCCTTGAATAGCAGGGACGTGCTGCTGGTTTCCCTGTATCTTATTATCGCAACCATTTTGGGCAGCTCAGTGTAGACGTCCTCTCACACTAGTAAATTGTCCACTCACTATAATATAATCCAACAATGAGTAAGTTTCGATTTTTCATCGGACACTAGGCAAGCTCTAATGCAACTGGGTAGGGACATTGTGAAATTGCCAGTGAAAATGGGTTCGAGTTTTTACATTTTCGGCAACGTTTTTTACCAGCTATTCGACAAGGGCGAGGGCCGTCGCAACGGACATGGCGTGAGCGGGAGCGAGGCCAGACAATGGACATGTTATTATTCAAGTGGGAATTTGTGCTCCATTTGGGAAAGAATTTACAAATAAAAAGATTGACTAAGAATACTATAAAACTTTCTCTACACAATGATATGCATTTCAGCTTCCAGCGAATTCTTAGTGCGATCAAAATGAAGGCGAAAGCAAGTGTGAAACACAGCTTGATCTGAATGCTAAAGCGTTATTAAGGTTCATTTCAAAATAACGCTAACGTGGGGCTATAGCCACAGTCACGGCTTTCAAAGGCTACTAGCACTCCTACTAAGAGCTACTCTCCACTAAATGAATCTGTTTTTTATTTGCTTCTTTCTGATCAGAAAGAGCTGTTCTTTTTTGAGTCAGACTCCACAACACTTTTCCCGTTTTGCTTGTTCCAGGATGCCCTAGCAAAGACAACACTTTTTCTCTGGTTTCAAGACGATGTTGGACGAAATCAGTGGTCGGGTAAAGTGAATGCTAATTTTGTGTTCACTATCAACTCACACTTTTTTTGGCCTTCCTGGGCTACAGCTTTTTTAGTAAGTGGTATGATGTGATGTGTCCGAGAATTTTTCTACAATCCCTGATCTGGACCTTATATAAAACTGAACTTATTTTTGTTTATCTGAAAATGGAGAAAACTGTATCTTGATTAGCTGACGCGAGGTTGATAAAACAGTTGTAGAAATTCGGCTGACGTTTCGGCGACCCGCCTTCTTCAGAGCCTGGACGTATATAGTATTAGTCTATTTGAATGATCGGATGGTCTTATTTATATGCTGCCTAGGTCACGTTAGAAGATCAAACGAAGAAAGGGCGCGAGATCTCGCGTGATGGTGACGCACTCGTCCTTCCGATTCATTTCGGGGTTTTGGGCGTTTATCCAAAATGCCTCAAGAGTCTTGCGCGTGGACGTTTTTGATTCCTGCGCCAGGATTGTGGACAGTCACATCAAAATCCTTGTTGTTGTGTTTTTGTGCCCTATGTAAACCTAAAGGTTTGGTTTTATCTATTTTAGATTTACTGTCTAGATGTTCTTTTATGCGGACGAAAAGTGGTCTTCCCGTTTCGCCTATATATTCTTCCCCGCATGTTTTACATGTTAGCAAATAAATTGTGCCTGATCTCATACAATCTCCCTCTTTTCCGTTGGGGCAGATCATACAGTTGTTGGTGTTGCCACAATCGATCATAGAGTCTATTGCGGATCAGCTGATGGCGTAGGGTGGGAGGTGGGGTTTCGATAATTACCACGGAATTTTCAAGACCGCATCTTTTCAGGCACCTTTTAACCGCGCTACTAATCTCGTTTGATATAAATGGTAATTTGAAGGGGACTCTATTAGGTGCGGAGTATTGTTCTTTTGTGACCTAATTCCACTTTTTGAATATTCCCTAGTGGCAAATGTTTTGTAGCCGTTGGAAATGGCGATCTTTCGTGCCAAGTCTAATGATTCGTTCCTTTCCTCCTCTCCTGTGCACACACTTTTAGCTGTTCGAAACATGTTTTTAATTAGCGATTTTTTCATGTGTGAAGGATGAGAGGAGAGGTAATTGACCAAATGTTCTTGTTACTTGGTTTTCGATACCACTTTGTACTATAGCCACTATCCAAAAGCTTTACTTGGGTATTTAGGAATGGAAGCCAGCCCCCGTTTGGACTTTCTCGCGTAAATCTGATATGCTCTGACTGTCCGTTCAACACTTCAAAACATTTGTCCATTTCCTCTTGTGTGGAACAGACAATGAAACAGTCATCTATATATCGGCAGTAGAGCAATGGGCGGTGAACGAGAATTGGAGCTTCCACCTTATACATAAAACGCGATGGCAAGACTAGGTGCTAAGCGTTGACCCATGGCTAACCCCACTGAGTTGTGTAAAGTATCAACCTCGCGTCAGCTAATCAAGATAAGTTTTCTCCATTTTCATATATCAATTGATTATGCCGAGGTTTATAGAAAGTCGAACTTTTGAATTGTTGCAATATGTACCAGCAAGATATTCTCGACTTGTCAAGGACGTATTGTCATTAAGACAAAAAATTGTCTTAATGCGACAAAAGGTTTTACTTTCTTCGCCGCTGCTTGAGATACAAACTTATTCCTAATTTTTATAAGATCTAGGAAGCTATATTTATGCGGTTTACCAAAGGACTCTTCAAATGATACTGAGCATTGAACACAACTACTGCGCACTCTCTTAAGATGCGTCCAAACGAAATGTTTCTCCTACATAAACAAATGTGTGTCAAAAGAACATTATTGTGCTCAGTATCTGGAGAAAACGCCTTTGGGGGAGAATAGTAAACGAGTCAATAGCTATTTGTAAGACATCCGGCGCAATGCCAAAAATAATCTAAAAAGAAAGTTTGACTGCCTTCAATCAAATCAAGACGTAAAAGAGTCGATTTCCGTATCAACATCGATAAATCGAAAAATCAAGGCGCTTTAGAGAGATCAAGAGTTACTGTGTTAGGTGGTGTAACGCTTCCGGATGAGGCGCGCTCATTATTAGAATTGGGTCCAAGTTTTGCACCTAGTCAACCCATTTCTAAATTAACCCTGCGCAGGATCGTATGCAGTCTACAAGAACTTCAAAATCAACTGCGCTACAAGGCTAGATTAGAAGGGTTAGGTAACGAAAAACAACCAGGGACACTACCACCCATTCCCTTCCCACAAGCTTTTTACAAGGAAGAAAAACCAAACAGCGAACTCGACCCTACTTTTCGCGTTTTTTCGAACGAAATTCTGCAAATACTCAACCACTTTCGGCATAGAAAAATAAGCTCCAATCTGACACACAAACAAAAACAAGGTTTGTCACAAATCAGGGAGCTCGTAAGATCAAAAACTATCCGTTTGTCCGTAAGTGATAAAGGTGGGGAATTTGTAGTAATTTCAAATCAGCTGGATGTCGATATAACGGAGAAACATCTTCAGGATGTCTCCCTCTATCGCCCATCCTCTGAGAAGGAATATAAACTCCAATGTAAAAAATTAAACAAAGAATGGGTCAACACGGCAAGTGCAGCGGGTTTGGAAACTTCAGTTATTTCTCGACTCAAAAACAATAATCCTATTTGTCCGGTCCTATACCTTCTCGTAAAACACATAAACTTACATCTATTGATGATCTAGTGTCAACCGATCCATCAACATACAAGGTTAGACCCATCATCAGTTGTATAGGCGGACCAACGGATAGAATAACGTGGTTTCTAAACCTCATTTTTACTCAGGTGCTCAAATTCATACCAACCCACCTACCCAATACAAAAATGTTCCTTGACCACCTACGTTGCGCGAAACCTAACAACTCGCACGTAATGGAGTCATTTGATGTTAGCTCACTCTATACAAACGTATCAAATGACTCGGCTATGGAAGCCATTTTCGAACTTTTAACTGAAAATGAACAAAAGTAAACATGTATGGCTTCACAATTCAACAACTAATGACCCTCCTAAAACAATGTCTTAGTTGTTCAATCTTTCGGTGGTCGGGAAAATACTTTACACAACTCAGGGGGTTAGCCATGGGTCAACGCTTAGCACCTAGTCTTGCCATCGCTTTTATGTATAAGGTGGAAGCTCCAATTCTCGTTCACCGCCCATTGCTCTACTGCCGATATATAGATGACTGTTTCATTGTCTGTTCCACACAAGAGGAAATGGACAAATGTTTTGAAGTGTTGAACGGACAGTCAGAGCATATCAGATTTACGCGAGAAAGTCCAAACGGGGGCTGGCTTCCATTCCTAAATACCCAAGTAAAGCTTTTGGATAGTGGCTATAGTACAAAGTGGTATCGAAAACCAAGTAACAAGAACATTTTGGTCAATTACCTCTCCTCTCATCCTTCACACATGAAAAATCGCTAATTAAAAACATGTTTCGAACAGCTAAAAGTGTGTGCACAGGAGAGGAGGAAAGGAACGAATCATTAGACTTGGCACGAAAGATCGCCATTTCCAACGGCTACAAAACATTTGCCACTAGGGAATATTCAAAAAGTGGAATTAGGTCACAAAAGAACAATACTCCGCACCTAAATAGAGTCCCCTTCAAATTACCATTTATATCAAACGAGATTAGTAGCGCGGTTAAAAGGTGCCTGAAAAAGATGCGGTCTTGAAAATTCCGTGGTAATTATCGAAACCCCACCTCCCACCCTACGCCATCAGCTGATCCGCAATAGACTCTATGATCGATTGTGCAACACCAACAACTGTATGATCTGCCCCAACGGAAAAGAGGGAGATTGTATGAGATCAGGCACAATTTATTTGCTAACATGTAAAACATGCGGGGAAGAATATATAGGCGAAACGGGAAGACCACTTTTCGTCCGCATAAAAGAACATCTAGACAGTAAATCTAAAATAGATAAAACCAAACCTTTAGGTTTACATAGGGCACAAAAACACAACAACAAGGATTTTGATGTGACTGTCACAATCCTGGCGCAGGAATCAAAAACGTCCACGCGCAAGACTCTTGAGGCATTTTGGATAAACGCCCAAAACCCCGAAATGAATCGGAAGGACGAGTGCGTCACCATCACGCGAGATCTCGCGCCCTTTCTTCGTTTGATCTTCTAACGTGACCTAGGCAGCATATAAATAAGACCATCCGATCATTCAAATAGACTAATACTATATACGTCCAGGCTCTGAAGAAGGCGGGTCGCCGAAACGTCAGCCGAATTTCTACAACTGTTTTATCAACCTCGCGTCAGCTAATCAAGATAAGTTTTTCTCCATTTTCATATATCAATTGATTATGCCGAGGTTTTATAGAAAGTCGAACTTTTGAATTCTGTTTATCTATTTCATTTATTGTGACTCCATCTTCACAGTGCTACCACTATGCCACTATGCGGACCCCAGTCCTTGCGTTCAATTCGTTTTTTAGTCTTCTTCGTCAAACGCCGTAGAATAATGGTTTAAACGACCCTTCTTGCAACTTCGATGATAACCTGACTGTGGGCTAGGCATCGTTGTTGACCGCCCGGAGAGAGTTGGGGTTAGAGCTTGGCTGCACGCGCGCCACTTTCTAGCATCACAACCATTCGGCCGCGGCGCTCGAATGCATGTAAAATCTCAAAAATTTCGCCAAAAATCATGAAACTCATCCCAAGTGTTCTCCTACATACGGTAGAACTTTGCTGGTAAAAGGTAGAGACTGTAATGTTCTCTAGTTCTAATGTCACTTAGCACGGTTTTCCTACATTTAAATGGTGGATCATGTAGTACTGCAGTGAATCGAATCTTGTACTTGATTTTCTCCCTCTCTTCTATCCTTTACTAAGATATAAAAAACATTCCATAACGATTCTTCGCCTACCACATCATAGTTTCTACTAATAACATGAACTGCTTATCCGGCATTCTTGCAGTCCCGCTGAAACGCGAGGTGGAGGCGTCCCCTAAGGCTTTCGTTGATGTATTTCAAGAAAGTGTTGGGGAGACGACGTCGAACCGGTAGCTTGCTTCCTGATAACACGAGCTACTAATCACTTCAGTACACAAAGTTTTATTATCGGTTTTTACCACTTTATTTTTTTATTTTATTTTGTACCATTATCTATTTTTGTGCTTTACATTTTATTTTCCATTTTACATACTTTGCATAAATCCCTTAGAATAATTTACGCACAAATATGCATAAGACAACTAGTTTGGATGAGATGTAGGCTACTGAAATTTTTTTCTCTTTTGCAGCTTTTTAGCAGTATTGTGATATTGTGACTATGTATTTAAAAAATGTTGATTGATATTGAGACTCGCGCGGGAGTTGAACAGTGTCTTATCCTTTCCAGCGGCAAGTGTTTCCCTTTGCACTACTGGGACTCTTGTTTAGGGATCATTTTTTTGTCATATACGAGTGATCCTCTCAGTTAAAGGTGACACACGCTTTAACTCGCTTCCAAGGTTCGAAATTTTGCTTATCATACCTTAGATAATTCTCGTTGTCTTGCAGAATACCACGTACGTTGAAGTATGAAAGTTGAGGATTCGCAGTTACGAGCGGAGCCGTCAACCTCACTGCAATCGTTCGACGATGCATGCCTATTGGTGCTCAACGACAATGAAAGTCCAGGGACCTTCAACGATTCTGGAGATATCCTGCTTTCAAGAAAATGAGCACTGTGATTTCAGTACATAACGTTAAGGTGGTAAGGAGAGTTGCACAGGAGATGATGTGGGATCATCTATAACAATGAAGAATGATCTTACTACCATTATCAGCCGTCGGTCTGGCAATTTGTTGCTGGAGTGCTTGCAATCAAACTCGCCGATTCGAAATGTTACAGATGATCGTATTTGTTAGGTCATCTATTCACCTACTGTTAATTTATCACTTATTGATCTACTATTTTCCCATTGATGCATATCTTTACTGCTCGTTGACATTTTGCAGAATACTTGCTTTGATGCTTCTCTGTTTCTTCCTGCATCACCTGTATCACCTGTCGTCCCGTTGATCGTCGAGTGACTCGAGCGGGTACCAGCAACTCTTCCATTTTTCCCTATCGCGTGCAAGAGTAGCCCAGTGGGTCCTCCTTGCTCTAGGAATTCGCTGAGCATCATATCTTTCTTCCATCGCTTTCGTGAAGAAATCGGACCAACGGGTCAGTGGTCTTCCTTTAGAGCGCTTGACGTCCCGAGGAATCCAGTCGGTAACGGCTCTCGTCCATCGGTTGTCGTTGAAGCGCATCACGTGTCCGGCCCACCTTATTTTCGATATCCTGGCGTGTAGAACGGCGTCTCTGATTTTCGATCGTTGACGTAGGTCGGAAGTTCGGATCCTTTGTCTCATTTGCGAAATACGAGATACTCCTAGCATCGACCTTTCGACTGCGCGTTCGATAACGGCAAGTGATCTTTCATCCTGCTTACGTAGCGACCAGGTTTCTGCTGCATACGTTAGGGCAGGGATAATTGTCGAGTCGAAAAGGTGGGCACGGAGTCGGATGTTCTTTGTCCTCTTCACTACATCTTCGATGCTCTTAAACGTTCCCCAAGCCGCTCGTTTCCTCCTGCTCAACTCTGGGGCTAGGTCGTTCATCATGTTGATTTCACGACCTAGATAGATGTAACTGGAGCATTCGGAAATTGTCGTTCCGTTGAGCGTGAATGGGGCATTAGAAACCCATCCGTTCCTCATGAACATTGTTTTCGTTAGATTCAGTTGAAGACCGATCTTTCCACAGGCGTTATCGAAATCAGTCAACATTCGTTCCGCTTGGCTGATGTTTGGTGTTATGAGAACGATATCGTCAGCAAAGCGAAGATGGTTTAATTGTCGACCGTCAATTTTCACTCCCATTTCGTCCCATTCTAATGTTCGCATGACGTTTTGTAGGGTGGCAGTGAATAGTTTTGGCGATATTGTATCGCCTTGTCGAACCCCTCTTCTTACGTCAATGGTGATATTGTTGTAGAATGGAGATATTCTGGTCGTGAAATCTTTATAAAGCTCACGAAGGATCATTATGTACCGAGTAGGGACGCCCTGGTTATCCAGAGCCTCTATAACCGCTTCTGTTTCCACTGAATCAAAGGCTTTTTTCAGATCGATAAAAGTGAGACAGAGTGGTTGTTTGTACTCTCGCGAAACTTCAATGAGTCTTGTGATCGTGTGGATGTGGTCCATGGTACTAAATCCTTTTCTGAACCCTGCTTGTTCGCATGGCTGTCCTTCGTCCAGTGTTCTGTCAATCCTGTTCAGGATGACTCGAGTAAAGAGTTTATAGACAACGGACAGCAAGCAGATTGGGCGATAATTGCCTATGTCGTGAAGGTCTCCCTTTTTGAACAACAATACGGTCTTGCTGGTTTTCCATTGAATAGGGACCTTGCATTCTGACAGGTAGCGAGTGAAGAGCCGAGCCAGGGTGTTGATGAGAACTGGCGGCAGGTTCTTCAGGTGTTCTGGTCTAATCCTGTCTGGACCGGGTGTTGTTCTGTTTTTCACCGACGATATAGCATGTCGGATTTCGGAAGGAAGGACCGGTGGAACGACATATTCGTCCTCTTTCAATTTATATGACGGTAAGAGAACATGGCTAGCGAAGAGATCCGAGTAGTACTGGTGGATGATTTTCTCCATAGCCCTTCTGGAAGCTGTAAGTGTCCCGTCAGGGTATCGGAGTGCAATCATCTTGGTCTTATAGTTGGCGAAGCCTCGCTGGGCTTTGCGAATGCTCTTCCCAGCTTCTGCAGCTTCTGCCATAAACTGCTGCTCTTCTCTCTTTAAGGTCTTCTTTTATCGCTTCTCTGCATCGTTTCGCAAGTTCGGACGTAAGGTTTCGGTTGCCTGCGGCTCGTGCGATTCCACGTTGACGTATCAGCTCGAGTGTCTGCGGAGACAAGCGTCTCTTCGTGACCTTAGGACTTTCGGCTTTTTTAGCGCCAACGTGAAGATATTCAACGAGTCGATCGTATTCTTCGTCGATGTTGTCGACAACGGTATCTTCCCAAGAGCCGACTAATGATTTGAATACATCCCAGTTTATGGTAGTTCTGGGACTTCGTTGTTTGAATTTAGCGGCTTTCTCTCCTCTCCTCGAAAATCGGAACGTTGCGCGAAGGAGGCGATGGTCTGATCCCGTGTAGAACTTGGGAACAACAGCGACGTCGGTCAGGCAAAACCTTCGATTTACTATGATGTGATCTATTTCGTTATGGTACTCTCCATTGGGAGACTCCCACGTCCATCGCTGAGAGAGAGGCTTTTGGAATTGCGAGTTACCATGGATGGTTTGGGTCGTCATGATAAACTCGGATAGCCTCTCACCCTGTTCATTCCATTCTAGTCCGTGGGTCCCTATGTGACGTTCTTCAGACGTTCTTCTAGGTCCAATTTTTGCGTTAAAATCTCCGACAATGACCTTGAAGAATGTATGATCTTCTCTGAAGAATTTTTCGAGGTCCATATAGAACGCTTCGACTTCGTCTTCGTCATAGCTTGATGTTGGTGCGTAAGCAACGAAGATGGTCAAAGCCGGCATAGAACCACATCGTTTCAACCGTAATCGTCCGATGCGGGTTGTTAGTTGTTCGAACGAATCAATGTTCACGGTCAAATTCGATTTGACGAGGACGCCAACGCCACCGACACCTCTGCGATCGCATGTTCCAAGGAACAGTTCTTCTCCGGTGTCATAGACAGCGTGAAAAGGATGGCGCCTTCTCGTCTCAGCCAGGCCAATGACGTCGTACCTTATTCTTCTTGCTTGAATCAACAGATCTTCTACAGCGGATTGTTGAGCAAGGGTTCTTGCGTTGTAGGTACAGATCGTCATTTTAGTCCGTTTCGATCTTGGCAGCCTAGTTCGGCCCTGAGATTTTAGCAGCCTCTCCGTACTCGTCCTACCTGGCGCTGCCGTACCAGGGGCTCTTTCGGGGTCAGGGGAATGAGGCCCATATTTGTTACTGTTTTTGGCATTTTTGATACCCAACGTGTAGCTTGCCATTCTCTAAACGTGGGGGCTGGGTACTCACGAGTAGCTTGCCAGTCTCTCTCGGAGGAGCGGGAGGAGCTTATTTGTTGGAGGCGACTCCTAACCGTCTCCCATGTACTTCCCAGCCGCTTGATTGCAGGCTTTTGGCCGACTTGACTCGTAGAAATAGAGTTTTGTCAAGTCGGCACTGCAGAAGCAGGGAGCTCGTCCCCTGAATCCACCTGCGTCTCTGGGAAGCACACGGTCGCTTTTGGTTCGCGTTTTATTCCCCTATCCACCACCTGGGGACGGCGCGCCACGTGCCTCGCGACGAACCGGGCGGGATCCCTCAAAGAGGGAGGTCCGTGGTTCTTCTGCATATACTCTGTTTATTTTTCAATTTATGTCATTTGGTTATATTCTGTTGAACGCGGCAAATGAACATACGATGTTCTTTGCGGGAAAAGTTTTTTTCCATCTTTGGCTACTGCGCTACTTGGCTATTCAGCGAAAAACTTTTTTACAACGCTCCAGGGGAAGATGAACATCTGATGTTTCACACAAATGTTCTTCTCGCAGGACGGAGCTATTTTTTCAGATTATTGGTAATCATTCGATACCATATGTTTCCACTATTCCATATCTGCGTCTATTTTCTGAGAAAACAGTTTTACTGTAGTGTAGCAAGGAAAAAATAAGATTGATTTTCACATACGCTGGTATTGCTTCTTGCTTAGTGTATGGGCTGGACGTACAATGGCCGTAGATTCAACACGGCGGGGGTCATCGATCGATCGAATACGTTGGCGCGTCAACATGTGAAATGCAGGTTTTTTGTTATTCAATTGAGTATTTTGTCTCCGCTTCGAAAACCTCCCCAATAAAGCGTATGACTCTGATACTAGAAGATTTTCTCTACACGTTTCATATAGCTTTCGGCGTTTTCAGCGAAGTAGTAGTGGAATCATGCCGCTGATGTAGGACATAATTTTATTTTGAACTTTACAGAGTTGTTAATAATGCTTGAAGAAACGGCAATGCAGCGCAGTAGCCAGAGATTCAAGCTTTCGAATGACCACTAACACTCTCATGAATAATTATGATCCAGTGAAAGAAGTCGTTTCTTCATTTACCACCGTCTAACTAAAAAGAACCGTTTATTCTATCTATCCATTTATCTCATCTACGCTTAAGAGAACGCGTGCTACCCCTCCACCACCGAGGCACCGTTTCGCCGTTTGGAACGCACTTCGCCACGGCAGTTGCCACCGTCAACTAAGTCGTGAGCTTAATAATATCAGCATTTTAAAATATATAACCCACATATCATTTTGCAATTGTAGCCTTATGGAGCACAATAAACTAAAATGTCATGTAATGTTGAATAGGACAGACGGAACTATGTTCAGGAGAACACGTTAACGTCTCAAAATGCATCGTCGACGCTTGCATATACTGCACGCGCGAGCGTTATTTGAACATTTCTATGTCGTCTTCAGTTTTTAGAAGTTCAATATTGAAACGCACTTAGGGTCGAAGGAATGTTGCATGAGGGTTACATCTACGACTAAGGTATACAGTAGAGTTTCCTCTGTAATATTATAGAGTTGTAGACTTACACTCTAATGATCAAGAAATTACTATCAGTAGCGGAAAAACTAGTTTCGCTAGTTAAGTAGATGTGAGAAGAAGAAGGTTTCTAAATAGATGGAAGATTGACAAAATGTTTGTTGATAAGTGATCTTGGTACACCGAAATTACATATCACCTTCGTTGAATGACAATTCAATCAAAAATTATGATGAGTGGCCGAGAAAACATTTTCGCGTTAGGTGGGAAAAGAAGATTGCATTTGATAGATGGGTGGATAGACACCAAAATAGAAGGAAGTTGAGTGATATGCGAAACTCTGGACCCCAAGGTGCTGAACCTGCGTTTTATCCTTATCGAGGAGCTCGCTAATAAATACAACACCGAAGCTCTCCTTCTGCTATCATTCCTTCTATTATTCATCGTATTAGAGCTGTTAGCAAACAGCCGTCAACATATTGTGATCTATGAGGATTCTTTTTATTTTCCCGTTTCCGAGCAGTAATTTGGCGTTGAACTGATATATCTGAAAATGTTCGTTGAGATGCAAAACTCCAATCCTCGCGAGGGAATCGAACCAGCGTCCCATCTTCCCAAGGCAAATGCTAACCACTGCATTATCAGGAATATCGTTTTTCTGCTACTCAAGGGTATCCTGTCGATAGAGGATGAGACCCAGGTTCAATTACCGCCCAAAGTTCGAAGTTTCGCCTGTCAGTCTCTGAATAATTCCCGTTGTCTTACAGGATACTACTGGCTACTTGAAGTATGAAAATTGAGGAATCAGACTTGCCAGACGAGTCGTCGTCCTCATTGCAATCGTTCGATGATGCCTCATCAGTGCTCTATGACAATGAAACCTCGGAGGCAATCGATGAATCTAAAGGTGGTTTTCCACTGCATTTGAGGAGATAAGTAGATTCCAATACATGACGTTAAGGTGGTGACGAGAGTTCTACAGGCGATGATGAGGGATCCAAGACGGTAATGAAGAATCGATCTTATTACCATCTCAAGCCGTCGGCTCGCCAATTCATAGGTGGAGTACGGACAATCGAACTCGTCAGATCAAAGTGTTACAGGTGAATGTGGTCATTTATTTACTGTTTACTTACCGTTTATTTACTACTGTTTCTTCATCAATATTTATCTATTGTTACTTATTTGAATTTCTAAATCATTTGTATGCTTACTTGTTTAAGGCTTACTACATATTCTATTTATCCATATGTTCATAGTGTACATTCGCTGCTTTTCAGTTAGACGGCCCAAGACCAGGATACGATCCCACTTAATGGACAAAGACTTTCAGTGGCACATATAGTAATCAATCAAAAGCTTAAATCTCTGGGTAGCGTGATACATGGCCTTTTTTGAAAAAGTCTTATTGTAAAGCGTCAACGAAAGGAATAAAAGTGTTTTTACGCGTGCATAATCCTCGCAGTACGAAGTTCTTTCTTTAGACTATTAGTAATTATTCAATAGCGTAAGATTTAGGCTCCCAACGCTATGTTCATTTTCTGGAAAAGTCGTCTCGCTCCATGTTGCAGGGAAAATAAGATTGACTCATATACGCGGACATGTGTTCCTTTGCTAATCTACGGATTGGCGTGAGGCGCATAGAGGAATGCACGCGGTTTCAATGCGGCTATCGCTTCGGCGGATAACATGTGAAGTCCAGTTTTTGTTATTCAATTAGGATTTATTTTCCCGCTTTGAAAGAATCTCCAAATGAAGCGTATGACATTGATACTCTAAGGTTTTTTTTACACGCTCATATGCTTTTCGTGATTCCAGCAAAATTATAGTAGAATGTCGCGGCCGATGTAAAACATATTTCACAGCGTTATAAAATGGTTTTTTTAAATCAACTACGTACGCGTCTAGCCAGAAATTTGAGTTTTCGACTGATTACAAGCACTCCTATGAAAAACTGATGTCTAATGAGTAGGATCTTTTCTGCATCCCATACCGCCTAACAAGGAAAATCGCCTATTCTATCTGTTTATCTATCGCATTTACGCCCAAGAGGATTGAGTGGTGAGCAAAAATTTGATTCTAGACCGAAGTTGAACCCACGTTTTGCTCATACGGGGAGCGTGCTGCCACTACATTACCGAAGCGCCGCTTCGCCACCACTCAATCTTCAGTGTCTCTATCACGGCTGTCCGCCACTAATATTTCACAGGTTTGGTGGCGTAAGCACATATTGCTTTCCAACCAAGTTAAACTGACAGCCATTGTGATATGTCATGTTCAAGATAGTTATTTTCTGTTAGATCTTGACAAATAGCTATTCGACCCCATTTACTGAGCAACAACTTTTCATAAGAAAGTTAATAGTTTTTCAAAAGCCTAGATCTCTAGGAAGTGCCTCACGTGGCTGCTTTTCGAAAAGTACTTTTTACAACGCTTCAGCATACAAAATAAAATTATGTTTCACACATGCCGCGCGCATTCATTTCTATCAAGCGTATAATTCGCTAGAAGCTCGAAAAGCGTACGACGTGTAGGGGAAATCTCTTAGTATCTGAGTCAGTCATTTTATTGGGAGTTTCTTCCAAAGCGGAGAAAAATTTCCCAATTGAATAACAAGTTGCACTTCACATATCTAACGCGTTAGGCCGGCGATCTTCACCCCGACCCTCAGCCCATGGATTAGTCGGAAAACAAGCCACCGAATGAGTGAAAGTCGATCTTAATTTTCGCGCTACGCTCCAGCGAGACGGTCTCCTCCAGAAAATAAGCATAGCGTTGGAATCATTAAAACTTACGCCTTCGAATGATTACTAATAGTCTAACGAAAGTTTTCTGTCAGGCGAGGTTTAAAGCACAAATGTTTTCCTTTCGTACAGCGTTATCAAACAAGTTTTTCCAGAAAGCAAACACATTTTCGAGTTTTTCGAGACTTGTGCCATCGAAAGGGCACTAGCTGTCTAACGAAGGAGTTTTCTCCAGCGAGATATAAGTGAGATAAAGAAAGAACCGCGTGGTAAATGTGAAACATAATTTGAATCTGGATGCTACAGCGCTATAAAAAGGTTTTTTCGAGGAACGACCATGTAGTGTGCTTGCCAGAGATTTAAGCTTTCGAATGATTACTAGCACTCTTACGAAAAACTCTGGTCCAATGAACAAGATCGAGCACTAATTTGTCACCGTCTAAAGGAAAAGCACCTTTAGGATCTATTATGTTTTTTACTACTTTTTCGTACTGTTATTTAGAGCGATATGTGCCTACCTAAGCAAACCTGTTAAAGGTTGGTGGCTGATAGATATGATAGAAATACTGAAGAATTGGTGGTGGCGAAGCGGTGCCTCGGTAGTGTAGTAGTAGAACGCGTCCCGGAATGGGTAAACGCGGGCTCACGTCCCGTATGAATTCAAGTTTTTGTTTATCTCTCAATTCTCTTAAGTGCTTCGAAATTGTAGTATTTTTACTGCTTTTTTCGCAGTGTTATGTTGTTACATAATGTTGACGGAACGAATGTTGACTGATTTCGACAACGCCTGTGGAAAGATCGGTCTTCAACTGAATCTAACGAAAACAATGTTCATGAGGAACGGATGGGTTTCTAATGCCCCATTCACGCTCAACGGAACGACAATTTCCGAATGCTCCAGTTACATCTATCTAGGTCGTGAAATCAACATGATGAACGACCTAGCCCCAGAGTTGAGCAGGAGAAAACGAGCGGCTTGGGGAACGTTCAAGAGCATCGAGGATGTAGTGAAGAGGACAAAGAACATCCGACCCGTGCCCACCTTTTCGACTCGACAATTATCCCTGCCCTAACGTATGCAGCAGAATCCTGGTCGCTACGTAAGCAGGATGAAAGATCACTTGCCGTTATCGAACGCGCAGTCGAAAGGTCGATGCTAGGAGTATCTCGTATTTCGCAAATGAGACAAAGGATCCGAACTTCCGACCTACGTCAACGATCGAAAATCAGAGACACCGTTCTACACGCCAGGATATCGAAAATAAGGTGGGCCGGACACGTGATGCGCTTCAACGACAACCGATTGACGAGAGCCGTTACCGACTGGATTCCTCGGGACGTCAAGTGCTCTAAAGGAAGACCACTGACCCGTTGGTCCGATTTCTTCACGAAAGCGATGGAAGAAAGATATGATGCTCAGCGAATTCCTAGAGCAAGGAGGACCCACTGGGCTACTCTTGCACGCGATAGGGAAAAATGGAAGAGTTGCTGGTACCCGCTCGAGTCACTCGACGATCAACGGGACGACAGGTGATACAGGTGATGTTGTTACGTATATAACTAAGAGAATTGAGTGGTGAGCAAAAACACGGCCCCAGGTGGGATTCGAACCCGCGTTTCATCCTAATCACGTTTCACGTTTTTGCTCACCACTCAATTCTCTCTTAAGTGCATTTGAAAGATCACAGTAGTGCGAAAATTCTGTAGAACATAAAGAATCTTGTATATTACAAACCTTATATATTTTTGTACATTAATTATTTGTTTCATTCACTTGCAATTTTTCTTATTTGTTTATTTTGTTTACCGCTCAGTATAACTATTCACGTTCGATAATTCGTGTTTCGTTCTTTCTCTTTGATGTCAGTGTTTAGTTTTTCTATTAATGATACTCAAGATTTGTAAAGGGTTATTTTTTCTTTAGAATGCAGTTTCGCTTGAGCCTATAAAACCTCGAGAGGTTACGCATATATTTCAGAACGCCTCATGGATTTCAAAAAGAAGCGACTTTTCCATGTCGACCTCTTGTAGCCCAACACATATTCACCTTCCAGCTCCGAAGGTAGGAGTGCACGCCTCTTCGTATGTTTTCTTATGGATTTTTGAATAAGGGCAATTGCGAAATGATTTGTCCAGTCCATGGAGATATTCTTGTAGTCGTCGAATTTTTTTTGAGAGGATAAGTTCAAAGTTTTCCTTTATTACCTAAAATACGAGGTTACAACCCGATCTGGCTTATAACGGAACTGATCCATTAAGACTCTGAAGATGACAAAGTCCATCGAAACATCGGCTGTTCAAATAAATTGTTTCGTAACAACCTAGTATTTGGCCCTTGGAGAAAACTGAACTATTGAGCAATCTCGAGATTATCAAGTAGTCGGTCGCGGAAAAATTGATAAGGAATATTTTCCCTGTTCTCTCCACTGTAGTTATCGTCTATCCTTTCATGTTTCAACTGAGATAGAGTGTCTATGTTCAGGTGGTGATGTCCCCAATAAGATGTCTTCTGCTCCTAACATTCAGGTATTTCTTGGTTATCTTTAAGACTAAAAGATTTAAGGAGCAGAGTTTTGTTACTCTGCTGTGAGAGAAAGTGGAGAACAAAATTCTGGTAGATATGTCTAGTTTTGAGCCTATAATGATGTCTGTTATGGCACTCATGTAGTGCTATGCATGTGCTTCAGCCTTTCAGCTTCATCAGTAGCACGGTGCCTTTCGGTTCAACCGATTGCTTGCGTGGGGATAAACCCCTAAATATAAATAAATTGTCGTCGAATTGCCAATCCCTTATACGTAGGGATTTAATCCCCTGCAAGGAATCAGCTGAGCCGAAAAGCACCGTGTTACTGATGAGGCTATAAGACCAATACACGTGTCTAGCTGTGAAGCCATATCAGACCTTATGAAAGGCTCAAGATATATTAGGGTAATGTATATTGCTTTGAGCAAAGTCTATAAAAGCAGTCGAATGTTGAGGTGTGTCATGTTTTTTTTTGCAGGTTTCTACGAAAAGCGGAAAACGTGGACCTCTGAAGCGATTCACTTTGATTATTGGCGAAAATATTCTACATTTCAGGATTGTGAAAGCTCCAGTAGAGCAAAGTTGTCTTGACGGTTAGCTAGTTGGCCTTCCTATTTGTTCTCTTTCCCTTCTCATTTTCCCAGTCTTCCTCTTCCCATCTGTTTTCTTAAAAATTCTTCCTAAAAAAGGAATTTTCGATATTTACCTTACCGATACGTTCCTTTGCTAAGATTACTGATCAAAGCCGGTTTTTAGAGCCAAGGAGTACGTCGAGTGCTTGTAGATGTCCTTTATGTGGAGAAATGTTACAAAATAGGAGTGAATGGGAAACGCACGAATCGGTGAGTAGATTGAGCTGAGACGTCGTCTTTGACCCTTTGAAGACCAGCGTTGATAGGCAAACGGCATCGCGCCGTCGCTTGCGCGGCAGCCGGAGTAAGCGGCATCTGCATGTCTCTGCATGCATGTTTGGCTGTCTGCGCCTGCTTTCCCACAAGATGCGACGCCGCCATTATAGTAGCTGAGTCGGATTTGACGTTGCGCGGCACGGTATGAGACGTACCACTTGGTTCTTAAAGGATTAAACTGGTAGTTTTAGAGACTGCTCTACGTAGCCTTCCATCCTTCCATTCTTGCTCTGCGTAGCCTTCAATCCATAGGTAGTCGATGAATTGCTGCCAGACTTGCCTGGGTAGGTAGCAGCACTGACTCGATACATCCCTAAGCCACCGCGAGCCATTGCAAAGACCAGATGTACGTAAAGTCTCTTCGAACGGTGCTTGATGACGTCGAATGTATGGCCCATCTCTCAAAGTCTGATCAACCCTGAGACCTTTATACTTGATTTTTACGTTCAAACTATACCATTTTTGAGAGCACGCAGCATTTAGGAAGTCCATTGTTTATCGAAACGCTATCGATGCGTCATCTGTAATGCCCACTTCGGCTCGAACGATTTTTTGGTAGCACATATGCGTTTTTATTTAAGTATGTAGTCATCTATATCTTGAATAGCGGCTTTTCTTCAACCTCGGCATTCCTAATCAGTAATAGTAGTCTATTTTATGATTTAGTAATATCTAGCCGGCTAACATTCCGATGTTTTCGCCTTCTTTAGAGCCGATGATTAGAGTCGCTTGCCTGCAACCGTTCCTCCTCATCGTTAATCTATAAACCTCATGAAGTTAGGCAAATCAGAATTGAAACTACTATGTAGTGATCGATTATAAATGCCGATAAATCAGATTAAATCACCGGAGAAGTACCAGGAAACTGAATTTTCTAGGTCCACGTCCGCACAGATGTACTGTTTGTACGAAATCGTTTCGTCGTTCAGCGTCCTTAGCATTGCATATGAAAATGCATATCACGGGTCATCGCCATTTTTGCCAGATTTGTGGTCAATGGTTCAAGTCACTCACTTCCCTTACCGATCATGAGGTAGGCTTAAACAATGCTTGACGATCATTTTCAGCATTAATCTCACTTTTTAATCTATTTCAGAACACGTGACTTGCAATGTTAAACGGTGACTATTTTGACTCAGATCCACCGTTTTGATGGCAATGCTCATATTGTGACAAAATGTTCCATCATCGACGAGATAAGGTCATTTATAAGAAAATTATTTCGTCGGAAGATCTGAAAATCTTTGCCATATGTAGAAATATGAACGTTATGATGCGGTTTTAGAATAACCATGAGAGAGTTCACACAGGAGAAAAGCCATACAAATGTGGATATTGTGGAAGAGGTTTCACACAGTCTCAGGTTTGAGTGAGACATCTTCTTTTGTTATTTCTATGATTTTTAGACGAAATCTGGGGCTACTATCTCAAGAATACTTGCTAATTTATCACTTTACCTTTTTAGTTGACTCGTATAACTTTTTTTTTCTAATGTTGGTCCCTGTTTTCTAGCGTTCAATTCGCTTCGTATTCATCGCTTGATTGAGAATTAGTCTCTTTCATGAACGTCATAGAATACTTGTTGAGCATGTCTCCTTGCAATATCGAGAATAGCCAGGTTGGGGAGTTTTATGGGGCATTTGTCATTGGAGTGTGGAGGATCAAGCCCTCCCCTCCGCTCATTCTGCACATGTTACTCGAAAGAATGCAAAAACAGTTCTTTGTGGTTATGAGGAGACAAATGAAATACCGATCTTATTCGCAGAGGAATTTTTCATAGAATTACTTGTGACCATTCAAAAGAAGACTTCGGACGGCAGCCCCACGTCGCCAGTTTTCGAAAAGGCCTTTTCTTTACGCTGCTGTAGGAGGAGATTTCTTGCTTTGGAGACGCGCATATTTCTCGCCGGACAGAGTTTTTTTTCTGGATTTTTTAGCAATCATTCGATAGGGTAATCGTTTCTAATTCCAACGCTGTGCTCATATTCTAAAGTGACCGTTTCTCTGCAACGTAGCAAGTGGAATAAGTTAAATTCGCACGTGTGAGCAAAAGGGTTCTTTGGCCAACTCACGCGCCTGTGCGTGTCGGCCAAGCTGGATAACGCGATGATAATCAACTTCTCGGGCATATGAACGCGTAGAGAAGTATAGTGTCAGCAGTTCACGTGGCCTTCTCACGCACAGGCACGTGAATTGTCCAAAGAGTCCCCTTGGTCACACATGCGATTTCATCTTATTTTACTTGCTGCGTTGCAGGGACACAGTCTTTTAAGATATAAGCACAGTGTCAGAATCAGATACGATTGCGCTATCGAATGATTACTAAAGAAGGAGCTCTGTTGGCGAGAAATATGCGTGTCTGAAGCGAAAAATTATTCTCCTGTAGCAGCGTCAAAAAAAGTTTTTCGAAGACGGGCGAGGTGGCGTTGTAGCCTCAAGTCTCAGCTTTGAAATGGTTATGAAATGGTTACTAAAACTTCTATGAAAAGTTCCTTTCCAACGAATGAGATTGTTTTTTTCATTTGTCCGTTCAAAACTGAGTAGTATCCAAAAAAACATCATGAGATTCGCTAAGAACTCTTACTCTCATTGGAACCTCAGGTCTCCTCGACAAACACTCTCTTATCTTTACATTCCATCCACGTCATATTTATAAATTGGCTACAAGTGAGTATTTTCAGACGCTCACAATACATATCAGGACGCATATGGGTGAGAACCCCTACTCTTGTGGAATTTGCGGACAGGAGTTCCGAGATAGGTATGTTTGAAGTTTTTGGAACAATGTTACAATTTTTGCTTCTATTTCCTCTCAAAGTTTTTTCAGTTCTGCTCTACGAAACCACGAATATAGGCATGCTGCGGTTCCTTCATCAATGGTTTCTTCATTGTATGAATATTCACCTATTGAGATTGAAGTAGGTGATGACGAACGTTCTTCATGGAACGGTGGGAATCTGACCAGTTAGTGCATCGTGGCCTACTTCTACGATCACTTTTAAGTACGTAATGGCCAGAGTATAGGCCTCCACCAAACACGTTGTATTCTTTACCGATCTCATCCTGTATTATAATGTCTCCGACACTGATGAGTGCTCCAATGTTTCCTTTTATCTTCGTATTTTTGACCTGACTAGTAGTTCTTTAACATAAACGGCTTTTTTTTCCTGAAGTGACTTTCAACATTCAGATTACTCCATGAATTATCTCTAGCGCTGTAATCTGAAGATTTTTGGTTCTAAAGCTTTTTGGCAATGGTATGATGTTACAAGAATACATATAATACAGTTGAGTGGTATGCACAACGTTCGACTTCAGGTGAGAGTTGAACCCTCTACTTACCCATAGGAAGGACGCGTGCTACCACTGCATCATGGTACCACCGCTCTGCTCCCACTTTTTCTTCGATAGAAACTTTCGTAGCTATCAGCAACCAAACTTTAACGGGTTTAGTTTGGTAGGCAGATATCGGCATTGAACCCAAATTTTCTGACAGTTATTGGGTATGTGTTATCTATATGGAATTTGTATCTTGCTGACTTTAGCAGGGGTATGATGCTACGAGTATGGATCCATGAATGTCGATTGATGGCATCGGTGTATAGTGGTGGCCGCGCCAGTTCCATGTGTAGAACGCTGTTCAACTGCTGCTTGATGTTGAGTGTAATTTTCATATTACTTGAGATTCTTGGATATCTTTAAAAATACCATTTAATCCCTCTTCGGTCATTACAGTGTAGCCAGACTATCCTTAAGAGATTCCTGAACGGGAGTAAAAGCGAGAAGGAAACGGGAAGACGACATTACTGCCTTAACAGCAAACTGCCTTGCTTGTTCCTCGTATGATAGAAAGGTTTGTAATTGGCATACATCGTCCCTTTATCACTTATCGAATGTATGAAGCTAGCTTGACGAGAGCAGTGGGGTTTGCAAGTAATTGTTTACTAAATACATAAGCCTTTACCGTAAATTATGTTCGATGGGTAATCCCACGAAGTGTTTGATTTTCATTTTTCAAGGGTTACAGCGAAGACATCTACCGTCGAGGCAGCAGAGTTGTAGATGTGCGTACGAGATTTCGTGGGGTCATCCCGACTAAATATTTTCCAAATTGTTGAGGCTCTAGAATCTAAATTTTCCAGGCATCAAAAAAGCTTTCATAGCTCCTTTGCGATCATTTCTCTCTTATCAATGATTATGTCCCTAAAACCTCAGTATACCAAATAAACCGCGTTTTTTCTAAATTGTGGGAAGGCACCACCATTGCAAACTGCCCTGCACTTGGTGGGTTTTACGTCAAACTGTCCGAGGCTAGTATAGATTTCCTGTTTGCATAGCTAACATTTTGAGCTCTTGGACTGTTTAGACTCAGATTCACCGGAGTCGATGGTTCAACAGGTAGCCGATCGTTGTATAGAGTCGTATACAATGAACTCAAAGCATCGCTTGAAAGAAGTCGTCTTTCATGCGATACTGCCTTATTGTATAGGACTGAAGTTCGTCTGTCCATTTCCGTCCTATAGGATCCGCTTCTTTAGCAATAATTAAGGGCAAAGCCAATTATATACAATTATAGAAATCTCGTTGAGCTCCTTAGTATAGAAAAATATGGCTATGTGAAAGGCGGAGCAAGGTTCTATCGTATCCCACGCTCAACTCATTTTCAATCATAGTATATTCTCACTCGAAGAAAAAGTGACAGGAGGTTACCACGGTGGTGTAGTATAGCTCGCGCCTGCGGCATGGGCAAAACCTAAGTTCAACTCCAGCCTGGGGTCGAGAGTTTTGCATACCGTTTAGCATACGCAGATTTATTTCTAAATAAACAATAGTAACAAAAGTAACAAAGGTATCATCACAAACACTGAAGTTGAGACGGTAGAATAACAATAAGTTTAACAACAATAACTAAATTTCAATGGCATTGGAAAATTTGTAGAAATCACCGAAATATAGGGACGCAAAGGGCTTCTGATTTGTAGTCAACATATTATTCAGCTTGACAAGATGTCTATGGGCACTAGCCGACTCTTCAGTAAAACCAAATCTTCTAATCACTCATGCCAGGAGCTCTTTCTCTTCTAGCTAGAATTTTCTTTCTCTTATTCTTCACGACATTTGCACTAGTCTTCGCCAATGTCCTCTTTCGAATCCGGCTCACTATGTGCTTTTTCTTCTTCATTTTACGTACGTAACCAGCCTACAAATATATGCAGCATAGGTCATTTAGAGGAAAACTATAGAAAGACAATATATTTTTGATAATGATATGTTTTGACCTGTTTATGAGGCCTAAGTGCTAGACAGGCGTTTGTTTCGTCCTCTAGCTTTCTTCAGTAGTACAGTCCCTCGATTCAGCCGATTCTGAGGCTATACTCCTTTATGAAGGAATCGACGCCGAGTAATGATTGACCGCAAGTCAGGTGATAGAAGTGTTTCAAATATTGTTTAAAAGACAAGCGCTTGATAAATGTTCAAGAGATGCAAGAAATAAAGGGTTTAAAAAGTGATCAGAACTCACCGTATTGAAACCGTCATCTTCCTGATCTTTAGAGGCATTACTTTTCTTGTTCTTTAGCTGAAGTCCTTTCTTTTTGATCGTTGGTTTTTCTTGAACTCAGAAGTACTTTCTGAGAAAAAGAACGAACCAAACTATCGATAAAGCCTTTTCTCTACAAATTATCTGCAATAATGACCATTTTCAGAATTATCGGAGTTTTCACACTCCTTCTTATTAGACGATAAGTCGGTCGAATTTGGTTTTACTTCCTTTTCAACACCAGACCTTTCACTCTTTTCTCGTTGTGCCTGAAATGACTAGCAATCTTGTATATCGAGCAAATAAGATTCTGAAATAGGCTTAGACAATAAGAAATGAACCAACAATGTCGACGCTAGCCTTTCCCATCTTCGCATTTGAGAGCTTCCTGAGCTTTGCGACGAAAAATCCATCAATGTTGTGCACATGAGGATAATAACGGCGAGTTAAATTCAACGACGGATGGAATCCATACTCGCGGAATCTGTGAATAGTGTGCAATTGACAAAATTCATTGTTCAACAGCTTTTTTGAGGAGTTATATGATGCCACACAACTATATATTCGATAAAATCGTGCAAAACTTTGATTCTCGAGTTGAACCCGCTTCTCATCTTTTCCAGGATCGTGTGGTGACCCCATACATTATGCGGACTCCTGCTATCACTTTTCTGTGATACAAGATATCGGATTTGTCAGCAAACAATCGCCAAAGGGGTTGTATAGCTAAAAGTTCAATAGCCGGACAGGCGCAAGGTTGCAGTGGTTAGTACGCTGCTCAAAGATAAAAAGCGGCCCAAAGTTCAGAGTTTTACAGATAACTTGAACTTAATTATTGTACATCGTTCTTCTCAACTGTTTCTTGAGACCTCGCTCAGAACAATACAATCTGATAACATATTTTGAGTCTTTCATGAAGTCTTTTATGACACTCATATGATGCAAGACACGTGTTTCAGCCTTTCAGCCCTCGTCAGTTACATGGGTGCCTTTCGGCTCAGTCAGTTCCGCGGGAGATATCTCCCATATGGAAAAACCCGGCGATATATTTACACTTGCCATTTGGTGTAATGCTCAAAATACGTCGTCAGATTGTACCGTTTTGAACGAGGTCTCAAAAACAGTCGAAAAAAGGTATTACAATATAAGTTTTACCAATGACGAAAATCGACAGTTCAACAATGACCGTTGGATGATCTTTTCACCGAACGGCAAGCGCAAATATTTCAGCGTTGGTTCCTCTATTCAGGGGATATCTCCCTGTGTTAACGAGGCTGTAATGCCGAAATACGTGTCTTCCATTGTTTAAGTGTCATAATAGACCTCATGAAAGGCTCAAAATATGTTATCAAATTGTTATATAGTTGTAACATTTACGAACAAGATTTTCTTCTTAACATTAGAGTTCTTAACATTCTTAACATTAGAAAATTGAAAAGACATAGAACATTTGCTTACCTTGTAAATTCTCCAACACCAACACTAGTTCACAATGCCGCTTTTGTAATGCATAATTGACAACGGCCTCGTTTTCTTCCACCTTGGTAAGAGCAAAGATGAAATTAAGAGTGCTTGGTAAGGCTCTACATGAGAATAAGCTCATTAGATGGCTGCTGTTGGAAAACAAGAATATCCATAGTACAAATAGCTTTGCTGGCTTCAGCGACAAAAATAGAATTTTCCAAGCAAAAAGTTCGGACATCGCACATCACCGAGGAAATAGTGGAATTGAAAAGTGTTATAAGCAAGACATCTAAAACTGATATAGGCTTGGAAAATAAGAGTTAAAGGATAGAGCTCTCGGCGTTCATCAATCCCCAGAGGATGCGTCATGCATTCAACTTTACAGATATCGTTAGAGGTGACTGAATGAATATCTAGCCTTCACGACGATTCACGATGGTCTATCGATATATAAGGTCAGTGCTACTATACTCTCAAACAAGTTTGGTACCACTTCTCCAACCTCGAAGTTATAAAAGGCTTTGTGAGCCTCGAGCGCAAGACCAAACCATCGATCCACATATGTGTCGCAGAGCACTTATAACTACTGCGCCATACGGGCCTCACTTGTATGCCTTCTATCACAAAGTCCATGACTGACCTTGTGAGCTCTTCAAGCAAACATTCATTAAAATTAATAGAACTCCGAAGAAAACGTACAAGAACTGAGCATCTAGAATACACGACTTATCCACCTCTGGTAGATTTAGCATCGACAGAGTCGAGAGCAACAAGGATCAACTGTCGTTGCATAGTATGCCTATAATAAAGAAGCAGTATGGTAGAATCGAATGGAATGAATCGTTCCCTGAAAGAAGGTAACTATCCTTCGCTGGATATCTTGGCTATCTTTGCTGGTCTTAACCGTTGGATCCTTCCAAATCACGCCTGTTCCAGAACATGGAGCATCCAGAAGGACACGATCAAAGCCATTGGGGGCCAGCTTAAAACCACTGCAGACTCAGTAACAGATCGAAAAAGTTCGGGATAAGATGTAACTTTGAGAAAATAAGGAAAATTTCCTACGTTCTCAGCACTCAGTGCCTACATGAATGCATTTACTTCTGACATGAGTATGATGCAGTCAAAATACCGGCTTCTCTCACTAACCTTAGCGTACTCCTCAGCGTTCAATCTGTCTCCGACTATCTTATGAAGGCTGTGCGGCTTGCCTCCAATGCATGATTGAGAAGAAACTTAGAAACAATAAAACGGCTCTCAATAAGGCAATACTGCCGAGACGTCGATCATCCTTTTACTGTATTTTCTATTCATTATGTCCCTATTATAAACAACCTCATCTCTGATCACCAAAAAAAAAACACTAAATTACTCTTTCGATACCGAGGCTAATATTTAGTCGCTCCTGGTTATTTAGAAACATACATTTGCATCGTTGGCAAAGAGAACACCACTGTTCTTCATTAGACCAGCAATATGTGAAGTCTTTCCACTAGGAGCAGCACACATGTCTAGCACTCGGTCTCCTGGTTGTGGTGCAAGAGCCATCACAGGCAATAAGGAACTCAGACCTTGTATCATGTAATGTCCTGCGAGATACTCCAGAGTAGCTCCTGCATCAATAATATACAATCAAGCAGATATTAGTAAAAAAAGTGGAGGAATCTAACCGATGAAAACTTGAGAATCGTAAGCGGCAGGTCCAACTTTAGTCCAAGGAGCTCCAGGATCAATGTTCATTCCTCGATTGATCAACGATTTTGCCAAATCACTTCTGCAACGAAAAAATCACAGGTATCCCAAACTTGGAAAGATGAATCAAAACACCATAGATCATTACAAACACAGGTTGCTCAACAACCAGATTAACACATGAATAACCTGGTACAACACCAGCTAAATCGACCTAACAGACGCAATTAAAATCTCCCCTCCCCCTCCCATATCCTTTTATGTCATCCAACCTTCTTGTTTTCAGTGTGTTCGTTCTTATCGTAACTGGTCGTTGGTGCTCATTCGCATCCAAAAACTCGATCAGCTGAAATAAAAAAAATGCAATGGGAGATACTGAATGACCAGATGAACAAATGACAAAAATGATGACCTCGGACGGTTGCGGAAATAGCTGCATGAATTTATTCATCAGATATTCATTATAGCCATACTGAGGGCACAAATCCTTTACAAGGATGGCGAGATAGTCCTCACGACTTTTACCTGGTTGACGACGTTTCTTGAAATCACTCAACACCTGAAGATAAATAATCCCATAATGTATAAGAATCCTTGATTTTTACTGCTTTTGGCAGTGATATACATAGCCAGAAATATTAATGGTACGCAAAACTTTCGATCCTAAAAGGGAGTTGAACTCTCGTTCTATTATACAAGAGGCGCGTGCTACTGGACCGAGGCCACCGCTTTGCTTCCACTATTTATTCGATACAAATATCGGCGCTGTCAGTGACGAGAATTCAACGGGTTTGGTCTGGTAAGCATATACTGACATTAAACCCACTTAACCTAGCAACTATTGATCATGCAAAATGACAATTACTGAATGTGCATAATCTATGAGAATTTTCTATTTTTACTGCTTTTGGCACTTTATTAAGCGTCCTCACCGTAAATTATTTCAGTGTGCGTGTCCCAGTACTTCTAGCATTCAGTCATTTTTCGTCTTCTTGAATGACGTAGAATACTCGTTGAGCATGTCTCCTTTGCAATCTAGAGGATAGCCTGACTGTGGCATTCCATAGGGCGTTCGTTGTTGACTGCCGAAGTGTTGTGGTGGAGTTCAGACCCTCGTTCACAGCGTCACAACCACTTGGCTATGGTGGCCCCCCTAAGCTTAGCTACGATGTAAAATGTAGGATATACAACGACATCACGGCACTGGTAAAATAAAAAAGTAGATTTTTCACAGATCATACATGTCTTATAGCTGTAAGGTCAATTGGATTTGATGTCGATATGTGTCATCCAAACCAAACCCGTTACAGGTTGGTTGTTAACAGCTTTGGTAGCTTATATCGAAAAAGAGTGTAAGCTAAGCAGCGCCTCGGTGACGCGGTGGTAGCATTGCCTGCGATATAAGTGAAACGCAAGTTCAACTCCTGTGGTCGAATATTTTGCTTACCACTCAACATTCTTTCATGAATAATTCTGCTGAAGTTAGCAACTGAGTGATGCAGGATTTGTTGACAGATGTTGTTTTAACACATTCTTTTGTTTATTCAAGGTGCTCAAAGCACCTAGTCAAATTGAACTCCTGTAGTTTGGACTCTCGCCTTAAATAAACGTGAAAAACTGTTTCGGTTAGTTGACTAGTCTCGTTTTCGGCATAACTTGAAAATGGAAGAAAAAGATGTGCGTCTCAGACATATTTTACTGTGTCATTACTGTCCACACCTTGACTTATTGCCATTGTTTTCTAATTTCCAACCAAATCTCTGACTTTTAGATGATATAAACGGCAAGGTATCTCAAATTGAAGGACTCATATCATGATATCTTTCGTACTTCGTATTATAATTGAATGAATTTCAACAACATTACGATTTCGCAATAAACGAGCGTCTTGTTTCCACAGAAAAGAACTTCACATCCATAAAAAACAGCGGAGGGCGTACAGGGAAAGATGGAGCATCAAGGGAATGAGGAAAAACCTAGAAATTTTCCCAAAACGGAGATAATAGCCAAATAGATGGGAGATGGGCACGCAGCGATATGACCTGCCGCGACTTCATAGTTTCCAAGCTAATGTATGCATGTAAGATATTCGATTTACCGCATATATTTGCTGAGAAAACGCTCAGACATATGAAAAGAATTTTAAAAAACCTGGACGACTTCATTGATACGATCTCAGATTATCTGAAGATTTGGGAGTTCTCTAAGTTCTTTCTCAATTTCATCAACACTAGGGAAGCTCATACTGCTGCTGTCCAGCAATATTTAAACGTAATTCCGACTCTCCTTCTATCCTGAAAAAAGGTAGGTAAAAAAATAGCATGAATCTTCAGTCAAAAGCTGAAGGCACTGAATCTCAGAAAAAAAAACAATAAAGCAACTAACGCTATCGCATTTTTTCGTTGATCTGATAATCGTGCCTTCTTTTCTACCGGTAATTCCTCATCCCTACCCGATTCACCTTCAAAATGATTGTAAATCGAAGGAAGGACCTTCACTAAAGCTCAGGTGGTAAAATTAAAAGAGGAAAATATCTCCCCGAATTGTCCTTTTTCAAAGCTTGCGATCGGTTGGTGATTTTCTTTCACAAATCGATGAAGGATGTTTGGCGACTTCGCCTTCCTCAGAGTCGTCTTGTCAGGGTTTTCAATCGACTAAACTGAGACCTCGCTTGAAGTTATTAAATCCTGAGAGCATATATTAAACCTTTCATGAGGCTTGCTATGCAATTTATAAAGTGCTGGACACGTGTTTAACTTTCAGCCTAATCAGTAGCACGATAGTTTTTGTTTGGCCAATCTCTATGGGAAATATACCCCTACATATAAAACAAACAACGACGAACTATTTAGACTCTGTGTTCAGTGAAATGGTCACTATGGC
>JAHQIW010002837.1:0-72770 GCA_019055375.1 Parelaphostrongylus tenuis | reverse complement strand
CTAACGCTTCCGTCTAGGGCAGAGGCCAATTTCCTCTAAATTTACTCGATGACAGTTCCTATCGTTGTTGTAAGCCATTAGAGAGTGGCTATTTTTTCGGGGCGTTCAAAGCGTCGAGGAGCGCTGCTACCGAGTGTGTATCGTTTTGCGTTTCACTTTGCAAAAGAAAGTTGGTTGAGCTCCAACCTACAGTATCAGGGCGCAGAAAACTGTATGGCGACAGATGGGGGAGCTAATCGAAGTCCTGAGAATCTCATATTGGGCGACTTATCCAGTTAGTGATAAGGGAGAGTCTAGCTTAATGGATTAAAATGTGGGGCCAAATAAAACACACACAATTAAGTTGGATGTGTGGGAGATAACGAAAAAAAACCTCTACACTCTATACTCCATCATACCAATAAGGAATTCAAAAACAACATCGAAAGTTGAATAGTGAATGGATAAAATTAGCAAGTTCGGCTGGTTTGAAACTCTTCCATTATCTCTCAACTAAAACTTAGTCCGCCTACATGCCCCGTCTTGCACTTACTTAATTAAGAATCATAAGTTGGTATGTACCTGATGATCTGCGTCTACTGATCCATCCAAGAATTCAAAGTTAGACCGCATCATCAGCTGTGTAGACGGGCCAACGATTAGAATAACGTGGTTTTTAAACTTAATACTAGTCCAACTAATACATACACATTCCAGCCCATCTTACCAATACCCATATGTTGCTTGGATCGTCTACGTAATGCGTCTCCCAACAACGCGTACGTAATGGAATCGTTCAACCTAACCACTCTTTATACAAAAGTGTCGAATGAGTCCGCAATGCAGCCATATGCGAGCTTCTAACGGAGCACGAACGAACTACGAACATGTATGGCTTCTCCATTTGGCAAGTCATGGCTCTCTCAAAAGAGTGCCTGAGCTGCTCATTCTTTAAATGGTCTGGGAATTTTTCTGCGCAGATCAGCGGGCTGGCAATGGTACAACGACTAGCTTCAACCATTGCTATCGTTTATGTCCAAAGTAGAGGCACCATATTCGATCTCCGGCCGTTACTCTACTGTAGGTATATAGATGATTGCTTTGTCGTCTGTTCAACGCAAGAGGAGATGGACAAATGTTTTGAGTTGTTAATAGCCAGTCAGAGTACATAAAGTTCACCCGTGGGAAATCTAAGGCAAACTGGCTTTCATTTTTAAACGTCCAACTTAAGCTCTCTAAAAACTCCTATAACACAAAGTGTACCGTAAAACCGAGCAACAAAAACATTCTTGTTACTACCTATCTGCTCATCCCTCGCACACAAAATGCGCACTTATAAAAAACATGTTTCGAACAGCTGCTAATGTGTACACAAGAAAAGAGCACAAGGTAGAGTTTCTGAGCTTGGCGTGAGAAATAGCCATTTCTAATGGCTACAACATGATAGGAGTTTCTCGGGTTAGATTTAGAGGAAGTTCGGTACCTCTTTATGGAAGGTCTAGTGAGGATAAAGTTCCATTCATCCTGCCTTTATTTCCAACAAACTGAGTGCAGTCATTAAACGCTGCTTAAAAGAGCAGGTTTAGATAATCGGTAGCAGTAGTCGAGATACCACCAAGCACACTAAAACGCCAATTAGTCCGCAACCGGCGTATGATCGTCTCTGCGAAAGCAACGACTGCAAAGTTTGCCCAAACGGCAGAGACGGCGACTGCATGAGGTCGGGTACAACTTATTTGATCTCTTGCGAGGCATGCGGGAATGAATATATTGGCGAAACGGGTAGACCACTCTGCATCCGCGTAAAAGAGCACCTAGCTGGGAAACGTAACTACGACCCAAAAACCCCACTAGGTACTATAGGGAACAAAGCATAAGGGAGCAGATTTTGACGTCAAATTTACGGCCCTTGCACAGGAATCGAAGACGTCTTTGCGTAAAACATTGGAGCCTTTTGGATACATAGCAAAGGCCCAAACATGAACCGCAAAGAGGAATGCCTCGTAATAACGCCTAATGTAGCACCATATCTCAGGCTAATATTCCCAACCTGACCAGGCACAGTCTCACATTAGCACAGATTCCAAGTGGCAGGTCTTCATGATTAATTGAACGACCTAAAACATCTAAGCAGTGAGTGTTTTTGAAATAAAGTTTTTTCTATGCGACCCAAAATCTTATCTCTTTCATTTCTGCTAGGGTTATGAAGGCCTTTGATTTGATAATTTGCGATTCAATTTGACCTTTCCAAGCTCTGAAGATGGCGAACCTTGCCGAGACCTTAGCCACTACGACTGTTGTAATATTCGTGCTGCATTATTAACTGTATTATTATATGCTTCGCTGATATTCATATAATAATGATCAATAACACCCTCGTAGCGGCAAAACAGAATAAGATACTGATTTATTCAAACTATGCCTGAGGTTAATAGATAGTCGATCTTGGGATTTATTGCAAAGTAATAATAAAATTTATTATCTGTACCTTGCTAACTACAAGCTTGTATTTATTGGTTGCCTTTTTATATACAAAACAACTGAGATTGATACTTTTTAGTAATGACATATCAGTATCTTCTCTTGTCTCTTAAGTATATCATAACAAACGCTACACGGCTGGCGGATTTTTTGATACCTACCTAATCGGAAGCTGTTTGTAATAAAACTGAGAAGTAACTCTATTCTGGTGGCATCTACTTGACTAACTGTCGTTTCGTTATAATCATGATGGTTATTGGCAACAAAATTTATTTCATGTGCAACGTTTTAGAAAATCATGCTGCTTAGGCAAATAAGTGCAACATGCAGTGACACAAATTCATTTTCTTACTGTTTGCTCATTCTGTTGCAAACCGTTTTATTCAATATGCACTGGCTTAGCTAATTTGATTACAGCAAGTTTCAATATAGTAGGTGCTCTATATTAACCTGGAAAGCGCAGTGTCTGATAGATATATGCCTAAATCAGTGCATATGCACCGGAAAACGATAGAAATCTTGTACGACTGCTGTGCTGATGACTTTGCAGCAGTGAAATTTTCTCCATAGCGAACACTTCCTCGTTATGGTGGGGTGGGAGAGTTGCAAAGAGAATACTGTGGCAAAACTTTCGTCGATTAGCAATTTGACTAATGCAGTACGAAGCAAAACGAATACTTATTCACCTTCATTCGCTATTATAAAAAATTCACTGAGGGACAATGATTCGACAGTGGCGATTATGTGTTATTTATGTCACGCAGAGCAAATAATTTGTAAAAGTCTACAAGAGCATTCTCACTACTCTGGACAGATTCAATGCTTCAATGGGCTGACCATTACTTTAAGGCAATGCACATGGTCACAGAGATGATTTCTAAAAAAGTCTCTTTTTTCTGGAGTCGTCTTTATGGACTGTTTGAAACCTAATCAGATCGCCTGGTAGACAACAAATTTTGGAGCACGGTCATATTCCGCAGATAAAAGTGTCAAACAGTCGCTGTTACAGATAAAATTTGAACCACTAACAGCAAATGATTACTCACTGTATAAGCTTCCTTAACTAACCGTCAATTGAAAATACCTGAATCACGATCATTTAACATGTCTTCAGGAATAAATTCTATCACAACCGTGCTATAAACTTCATAATACAAAAGAGTGATTAAGCAAAAAACACAAAGGTGAACAATAAAAAACTAAAAACATTCAAGCATTAGAAAATAGAAAGCTTTCTTAGAAACACAATTTGTTGATCATTTCTTTAAACATTATTTTACACGGTCAGATAATGTCCTGTTCCTGCAATGTCCTTGAATGATGATCGATTCAATGCGATATGAATTTCGAGGACTAACCATACTAAGGCTTTTCAAATGGAGAAATGTGCCCAATCCTATACAGGTCGACACCAATTTTTAGACGAATGTCAGTCCTGGTAACTCTGTAACGTGATACAGAACCGCTGTAATCATTTGGAACAGCATCGCTACCACTACGCTAGCCGTATCTAGTACATTTTTTGATCACAAAAAGAAATCTGCCTAGCAAGTTTCGTGAAAACATCATTCGCGATTCGTATATATGACCTCAGACGGAGCTGAACCCGCATTTCATTCATATCGAGGGCGCATGCTACCATTACACCACAGACAGCACCGAGATATCGGACCATCATAACATTGCGGAAAGCACTAAAAACGAAGAATGTATAATAGTTATATATATGCGATGGCTTTCAGCTTAATTGGGTGTAATGTGGTATGTGCTTACCCGACAAAACTTGTTGAAGGTGGGCTACTGACACCTACGATGAGATGTGTCAAAAAGAGTGGTGCAAGGCCGTATGATCGATGTAGTGCTAGCAACCGCCCTGCATAGCTGAGGCGCGTGTTCAACTTCGTCTGAGACTGGCCTTTTGCATACCTCTCGATTCTCTATTTCTACATATGTCTTCAACAATGTCAACAATCCCATCACATCATTATGTGCCGCAACAGCACCCTCTTTGAAGAATGAATGAGAATCGCCCTTTAGTTCAATCCATCACTGTCATGTTTTCACTATTACTGAGTCTTTAGCCCACCTACTAGATCCAAAAATTCGAGAAGAAAGTCTGACATTTCCAGTCATAAGAAGAAAATGTTGTACAAGCAAGTGGAATTAACGATACAGAACTGCATGACTGCTGAAGTGAGAACTTACAGCAGTGAAATTTTCTCCTTTTGCAAGCGTTCAGTTCCTGGTGTGATGGTGTATGGGAAGTGCTAGAAGAATGTTTTGGCGAAACTTTTCGATGATTAGCAATTCAACTATTGCGATGTGGCAAAGAAAGAAGCGGCATAGTGTCACTCCGATCGTCTTCTCAAGTATGTCCACTTCTTTCGAACATTTTAATGAACTTTCAGCGTAATCAAAGAACAGTCTAGGCAGTCCTACCGCTTATACGCCAGTAGTAGTTTTTTGAGCAACGATCTCAGTGCGGTATTTGAATCCTCCAGTGAAACATCGCAGATATGTTTGACCTGATACTACACTGCCTTCATCAGCAACAAATTGGAAAAGCTAAATAAGCGTGATTTTTATTGCGAAGATTCTGACAAAAGAAGTAGATTGGCTTTCCAATCGATTCCATAATTCAAATATTTTATGCACAAAATGGATGGTGTAACGACGGCGTTTTGTACCCTTCAAAATTTCTTACATGGGGAAAAACAGTATTTCATGCCGCAGAGACATAACAGAGATAGTCTGCTTGCATCTGTGACATTACCACATTCGCTGAATTCTTTATTAAGCGACTACTTACATGTATCTTCCAAGGTTCAAAATTCGACGGGTGTTTTATCTCATAACTAATCTTCACATGTGACGGTGTATTTTGAGCTTTTCGTGAGATCTATTATGGCACACTTATACAGTGCAAGACACGTGTTTCGGTTTGACAGCCTCGTCAGTTGCACGGTGCCTTTTGTTTACTCAGTCTCTAAGGGATCTACCCTGTAAAGGCACTGTGCAAGTGACGAGACTGTGAAGCCGAAATACGTGCCTTGCACTGTTTGAGTGCTGATATAGCACATGAAAGGCTCAAAATACATTGTCAGGTTATAGTGATCTTAAGCGAAGCATCAAAACAGTCGATTAAAAGGTTTCTCACAACTTTCACATGACTCGGAATAGCGGAATCGTTGTGCTCTCTGCTGAGTTTGGCAGTAGATTTCTCCTCTAATCATTTAGGAATGATTCTGCTTACGATGCCCAGTCTGGGGAACATGGCAAAGGTTCCAACGCGTTCGCTCCTGATTTTCTGCTGACTACCGGTGCAGTGCTGGGATGTGGAACAGTTCCAGGTGGACCAGGTTTTAGATAGAAAATTCTTCCTGTAGTGTAATTCATGTGCATTTGCAGCCATATACTTGGACCCTTAGCTAAGGTTAATATATTCAGTAATTTATCACAAATCAAAAGCGTCGTAATCTAGAGAGCGACGTTTCCACAGAAAAAGTTTGGTGTTGTTTATCAGTAGTTAAATGAAATTGGTCCGACTTTACTTTTTATAAATTGTATACTTGAGACTACTAGGCTCGTGACTCGTTCTGAATCAATTCCATTCATGACATTTTTTTCTTATCGAGTTGAAATGGCAGATGTAGACTTATTGATCTGCCTCCGACTCATTTCATCCGCCTAGGATGTTTGCTAATGAACAACGTTGACCTACCCATTTTCTCAACATTGCTCTCATTACTACTTATATTAACACTCATTCATTTACTTCATTTCATTGTTTGACACATTTCATCACTCTCAGTTATTATGTGTGAGATAAAAAACTATGAAACATGTTCGATGTCAACTTATCAGCTCAAAATCCGTCAAATTCAGCTGCGTCGAGAACATGGAGATTCAACGTTACCGGCTTCAGCTTGCCAGTAGCAATGGCGTTCTCTACAGATGCAGCAGCGCGGGCACAGGTTCCCCAGATTTCACCGAATTCAGGTTCAGCAGAAGCATTCGTGAAGCGTCTTATAATACAAGGGGTGAGTTCAAAATTCTCAGAAAGTAGGTTTTTTGGACTAAAAAGCATGGATAGACACTCCTTGTATATGACTCGTCAACATTCTGATATTGAGCTATTTGAAAGGCTCTACATAAAAAATTCGAATCACTTACGAAAAAACTCTCTCAGCTAAGGAAAACTTCGTTCTATAGGTGCTCGACGTTCTTGAACAGCAGGGACGAGCCGCTGGTCTTCCTGATTTTGTAATAACAACCATTTGGGTCAGCTCGGTATCAACGTCCTCTACACACCACTACCATGTCCTAAGGTTTCTGTTGACCCATCGAATGGTAAGTATTCAACTTTCAGCATCCACTGACGCGAGACTACAGCAGTTCGTCCATATCTAGCCAGAGATTCTTTGAATATCGATTACCTCTACTATATCGAATCGTCTTATGTTGAAAAAAAATGCTGAAATGGCTACTAAACTGTTTGGAAAAGATGTAAAGCTTATTTCAAAGTTTTTCCATGAGCATATTTTTGAATGACTGAGATAACACGGAGATGTCGCGGAAATGTTTTGTTAGGCTAATGTTCCGGTGTGTTCGTCTTCTCCAAGAGCCGGCTTCATTTGTAGGACTGTCCACAGTTATGAGATAGACGAAGAAGAAATGTTAGCACCCAAGCAGAAATTGAGGTATCACATGACAGAAAGAGATTGGCACTCTAATCATATATATCGAGAAACACAATTTGAAACTAACCAATTTATGTGCTGCAGAGATTTACTTCTGAATGATTCGGCTATTTCATCAGTTTTCTACGCGAGCCATTCCGTTTCAGATGAAAATTTCGAAAAATCAAAAACACCGACAAGAATCGAACTTTTTCATCTGCTGATTTCTAGTGAAAAACAATGTTTGAATGAAGCAGTTTGTTGCAGTTATCGAGATCGATGGCACGATGAAGGTGACGACCTGCGTAATTTTTGGCAACACAGTGACGACAACATGTCTTGGAATGGGAGCGCCAGGATAGCACCAGGCAGGAAGAGCGAATGTGTAGCTAAGACATGGCCATGGATTTCACGCCAATTCCCCTCAGCACTTATCAATTTCAGGAACTCTCACGGTTTGAACTGTTTATTTTTCAGAAACTTCGCTTTAAATCAAAGTAATCTTTCTAGACGTCAAACTTCATCATGGCTAATTGGGGCAGGGAGATGTGGCAAAGTGTGAGTGAACAGAGTGCTTCGAATGATTACAACGGGGTCCTTCGGAACGCACTTTGCCGGGGCTGTTGCCACCGTCACTAAACACGTGAAATTAGTGGAGAGTATATAAGAATAAATTATTCAACTATGTTTTTTTTATGTTATAACCTTACAAAGCCATACAACAATCATACCATTGAAGTATTAAACCTGCTCCCGGAAAAGTAGGACTGGTTCGAATATGGTGGACGCAAACGTTTTTGCACACCACTCTACTTCATCATTAGGTTAATAGGAAATCATAACACCTGGATAAGGCGGTCAATTGAAATGATTCTTGAAAGGGAGTTTGGACAGCAGTATCACGTGCGACCTTCGTTGACTGACAGTATCAAATAGTCCTTCTTGATGATATTTACTATCGAAAATGGTTAGTTATCAAAACTCTCTTAGGAGCGATGATTAGGGTTAGCACGTAGAGAAGGATAGAGTGATTTTGACAGATACGGTAATCTGTGGGAACTGAATTACGTACGACGTTTCTTGTTTGACGACCCACATATCCCTTTTACGGATATTTTGTTTAATTAATAGTTTTGAATCTTTTAGAAAATGTTTGGCTCGTGTGAAGGGTTTTACATTCGTCTCAGTTACTGTTGTCGGCAAATCCAAGTGAAGTCGCTTAAATACGCGAGGACTGCATATAATCCTTCCCTGATACTTTCGACGCTACAGCTTTCTTAGTAAGCGGTATAATGTGTGTGAACGAGAATTCTTATGATCCCTTAGCTGGGATTTTATATGAACTCATTTTTTTCTGTTTTCTGTCTTATTTATTTTGCTTCGTCTTTCTAGTGTTTTTTTCGCTGTACGGATCCCAGTACTTCTAGCATTCAGTTTCGCTTCTTCGTCTTCTTCTTGAACGTTGCATAAACTGATTGAGCGAGTCTCCTTGCAATCTCGAGGATATCCAGGCTGCTGCGTTTCATAATGCGTTCGTTCTTGACTGACGGGAGTGTTATTGGCGGGCTTGGCCCGAGCGCGCCGCGGCGAGCATCAGAACCACTCTGGCCACGGCGCCCCTCTTTATCCCTTACCTGAGGTTTTTTCTATTTCAGAAAGTGTAATATGTAGTCCTCTAGCTAGTTAATTCTCCTAGTCGATTCGTTCCGTCGCAGTCGTCCTCCACAGAGCTCTTCGACAACTTCTCTTGTCGTTTCGTCTACTGCTTGAGGCGGATTTCGTTTTCTTCATGAATGTTGTAGAATGCTGGTCAAGATAGTTCTCCTTGCTGTTTTAGAGGTTTCGTAGGTCTCTCGTTTATTGCTTGCAGAAAGTGGTGGGGAGGAGGCACAACCAGCACTTGATTCCTAATAGCCTTCTTCACTAACCACTTGTCCATCGCCTCCCGATTATCTATTCCGTAAAATGATTCCGCTTTTCTTTATGGGTGGACACAAAATTGTTCACAAACATTTGTCCAGCACAAAATATTTTGGCATCAATTTTTATTGTCTTGTAGTTTGTCTGTTTAGTATTGTTTTATATCATATTTTACCATATTTAACCCTTTCGGGACATCAACCCACTTCCTTTGCTTCTCTAACGCCAGCGTGGGGACGCTGGAATATATTGTTGTATTATTTCAACTGTACTGTTGTTATTTTCGTATGTTATGTTATATGTAAATATATTATGTTTTATAATTGGAAAAATACATACAATAATACAATCAACATAATAAAATGATACATTCAATACGTTCGTGTCCTGGGGTTAGAGATGCAGAGAAGGTGGGTTCGCAGTCTCGGAAGAGGTAGACTTAATTTCTTGAAATTATGCACGCATACATATGTACACGAAAGAATCATTCGTGAAGATATGTGATCTATGAGGATTCTTTTTATTTTACCGTTTCTGAACAGTAACATGGTGTTATGACTATATATCTGAGAATGTTCGTTGATATGCAAAGCTCTGAACCTCGCGCGAGAGTCGAACCAACGTCCCATCTTTTCCAAGGCGATTACTAACACTGCGTTATTGGGGATATCGTTTTTTCTGCTATACAAAGGTATCCTCTCAGTAAGAGCAGAGTATGAGTCTCAGGTTCGATTCACGCCCGAGTTCGAAGTTTTGTTATCAGTCTCTGGATAATTCTTGTTGTCTTACAGGATACTACTGCCTACTTGAAGTATATCTTATAAAATCGTAATGCTGCTAAAACGCGATAAGATGAGAAGGATACATGTGAATTGTCTCTACAGACTGACTCTCGCACATGTGTATGCATGACGTATTTCACAAAATATATTGGTCATAGTGCTGCATTTTCTACTTGACGAATGAAATACCCGGACAGATGACAATACAAGATTAGATTATGTTACAGCCCACACATTACTAAATCAGTAGCGTAGAATAAAGCTTAGAATGTTCTATTTGTAGTTTGTGAGTGTATTCAACAGCTTACAATTTAAGTCTATTCACAACACTCCCCAGAACGTATTGAGAACTTTCATATCAACCACTATGATCCTTTTTAACAAAGTTTTCGATAACTAATTACATTCGACAAGATTTATCTACAAGCACAACTAACTGAATCCTCAGTCAACAGTGGTCCTCGTAATTACAGCGCGTAGCGACTACCGTATCCACTAGAATCATAATAGTGTTATGATCTACAAAATCCTAATTTCAGTCCTTCTATAGCAGTGTTATAAAGCTATGGCTATATATTCAAGAATACTGGGTATATGCAAATTTCAAACCTCAGGCTGAAGTTGAATCCGCGTTACACAAGGTCTTATGCTGATTGTGCTCACCAGACGAAACCTGTTGACGACGGATTGCTGACAGTCTAGATACGTTGAATCGTAGGAAGACGACGGCAGAGGGTGAGCTTTGGCAGTGTAGCGCGTGCCTCTGCAGGAGTGAAATGCAATTGAGCTAAATGTCAAGAGTTTTGGGTACTTATTCGTCAAAAGGCACGAGGTGAAGAAACGACCCTGCCCTTTGGAAAAGAACCCTTCATAAGGGTGTTAGTAATCAGTCAAAAGCTTAAATCTTTGAGAAACGCGGTACGTTGCTCCTTTTTCAAAAAAGGACCTTTTTTGACGTAGTTACAGATGGATAACCTTTGTGTTTCACACACAAACACGCACACGCACACACATCTTTCTCGCAACACAGAACTCTTTCTTTCGACTAATAGTAATCATCCGACAACATAGAATCGAGGATTTTCAACGCTGTGCTTATTTTCTTAAAAGACCGTTTATCTACGCTGTAACAGGGAAAATAAGATTCATTCACATACGAGGAAAAGTGTACTTTGGCTAACTCACGGGCTGCAGGCTGGAACGGCAGGAGGGCCGGCGCGATCACCGATCGATTGTCCTCTTCGTCGTTGAACAATTGAAATTATCTCCCGCTTTGAAAGAAACTCCAGATTGAAATTCAATGATAAAAAATCTTCGCTACACGTTCATGTGCTTTTCGTGCTTCCAGCGAATAATAGCTGAATTGCGCGAACGATGTGGAACATTATTTTATTGTAAATTCTACATCGTCATAAAAGGGTTTTTTTAGAAGAAAAACAGCCACGTACCACGCTAGCCAAATCTAGACTTTCGAATGATTAACTGACGGCAGTAGTTTGACTGAATAGTTAATCAATGAAGGTTTCACGTAAATTGGTGTGCGTAGACTGCCATTGATCAAAATCATGTAAGCTAACTTCCGTCCAACTAGATGTCCTTCTTCATCACACACCGAACGCTCGATACTGGTTTTCCCACAACTAATTTTTGTACCTGAGCATTGGAGTACTTTCTAAGTTTGTAAGCCTACGAGGTTACAAGAGAATATTTGTTGCATTGTACCATTTCAAAGACAGCATTCTTCCAACCTTGAGTATGTTTCCATTTTTAACCCAAGAAAAAATTGTAAACGAGATTCGTATCTTTGAACTCCTCTGACAAGAGTGCATCTCATCTGCAAACGTTAACGATGAATATAGAGAAATTAACGCGTTCTGCCGCACAAATTTTCCTGACTATTCAATACACTAGTGACATAGTTGTTTATTTTCTTTGTACTGCTACAGCATTGAAAAGCGCACAAGTGGATAATTCATTACGAAATGTGCTTTGGCCGAATTTCATGTTTTAGGTGACGTTGGCAAGTGCGGTGGCGAAGTGCGTTCCAAACGGGCGCGATGATATCATTCAAAGCACTCTGTTTCTGTTTCAAAGCGAAGTTATACAAAGAAGAAAAACAGTCCAAGAAGTCGGCGTTCCTGAGCTGAACACGTGCTGAGGAGGGACGGGCACTAAAAGCATGCCCGATGTTAATCATGCACATTATTACTGGCATGTCACGTAGACATAATCTTGTGATCGTGATGCCAAATATGACGCAGGTCGCCTATCTTGCGTAACTGCATAAGGCGCTTTGCTCAAAATTTCGTTAGAAGTGAAACAAAGTGGATAGTCCGTAGTTATTGATGATTATATCTGTCATTTTCCCGACTTTTTTCTATCTAATAATAGAATGATGATGGCCAAATCATTTCGGAATAATTGTTCGAAGTAGTACTAATAGAGGGTCAGTTACAATTATGTATTTTGAATAAGATGGGAGAGCTCATCAAAACGAAGTCTGAGATCCTTTTTCTGTTGTACGGTTAGATAATTTTTTTTAGTTTTCCATCTCAACACTTCCTCCTGTTTATCTGAGGTTGTGAGAAATCTTTTCAAGGAAATGTAGCTTTGGAGAACACGAAGATACGGGAATACTAGCCAGACAAATGTTTTCACAACATCTCCGCAATATCCCAATCATACAAGAAAGCGTTAATGAGATAACTTGAGACAATTGATGATTCATATGCTGCTTGAAATATATCAGGTCCTCTGATATTCTTCAAGCTGAGCATTCAAGACAGCACTGAAGGCTGCAGTTATCACAATATCTTCGCAGAAATTTGCGGGAAGTTTCCCGATGGATGCCGAAAGTTGAAAACTTACCCACTATTGGATTATCCATAAGCGAGTGAACTATTTAGTTGTGTGTTGAGGACGTTTACACCGAGCTGGTTCGAAATTGTTGCGATTATAGCACCAGGGAGACCAGCGGCGCGTTCTGCTGTTCAAGAACGTCGAGCATCTACAAAACAAAGTTTCACTAGTTGGGCAATTTTTTTGAGAGCGGTTTTCAATGATTGATGTACAGTCATTCAACAGTGCAAATATCACAATGCCTACGAAATCTTCAACCGGTTGCCTTTTAGCGACACAGGAGCGTGCCTCCACCCCCTCGCCCCACATCTTCGATCACGTCTGTTCCTTTTGTTTTCAATAATCATGCTCGAAAATCTGAGAGTCTTCTCACTTTCGAAGATGCGGTGTTTTACAAGAAGTTTTCAAGTTATTTGCATGAATGTGGCGCAATGAATAGAGGCGCTCCGCGTCGCACACAAGGTCGATTGTTCAATTTCGCGCTCATGGCTCACGAAATCATCTACCCTTCAAGCTTTGATAAATTAGTAACGGACTAGTCTAAGGGGGCGAACCCGACAAGGGTGGAACACGGGTTCCACTCTCGTATGAGGTCGAGTTTTTAGCCCCCACTCAATCCTTCCAGGCATTGATGATTTAGATAAATTAATAGAATAAACATATAGACGTATAGTAAACAGACTATATGACAGACGAAACAAGTAATGTGCAAATATAAATGGTAATAGCAGATGAGTATTAGCTCTTCGTGGACCATGGGAGTCATTTTGATGCTTACGCGCAACGTTAGATTTCACTCAGCTACTGTAATGGCAGCCTCGTGTCTGATGGGAATAGGCAGACGGCCAGACCAGCATGCACAGACAAGCAGAGCAGCTTACCTGACAGCATGTCTGGCTGCCGCAAAACACTAGAAGGTAGATATTTAAGCAAATGCAATTACTTGTAACACTTCGATTGCCCGTACTCCACCGATAAATTGTCAGGCATTTGCCAGGCCTATGATTGTAATGAGACCTATTCTTCATTGTCGCCGATAATCCCTTATCATCTCGTTTGGAACTCTCCTTACCACCTCAACGTCATGCACTAAAATCAGTACCTAGTTCTTCAAATACGGTAGAGAAATTCCTCCAGAATAGTCGAAAGTTCCCAGAGTTTCATTGCTATAGGGCACCGAGGAAGCGCCGTCGAACGATTACAACGAGTACGACAACTCTGCTCGTAAATCCAACTCCTCACGTTCTTTGGCTATGTGTAATTAAACGCTTAACTCAAATTTGATTTGAAACGAAGATGCTCTGTGATTCTATGTGGGTGCTCCAGTCCCCACACTAAGAGGTCAGGACGACGAACGATTAACACCAGGCAAGAGCAATCGAGTGCACAAAACTGCTGTTCTAGTGATTTTCACTTGACACCAGTACAGCATAAATCGTTCGTCGCCTCTACTTCATAGTGTGGGGGATTGGAACCCACAGAGGATTGGCTAAAAGCTAAGGGTTCTGCCCGACTGACGAGACTGTCAAGGTCGAAGCATCGGGCTGTCGAAGACGAAAATCTACTTGATTCAGTTGAAAACAAAAATTGTGATATTCAATTAGTATTGTCATATATATTATATGTATATAATAATGTCATCCTTCCCTTTCTACTACTTGTATGATTTATTACTTTTTTGAATAGAAATATCTGAGCGGATATGTATTAGATTATATTTATATTATACTTTCCTTCGAGTGCTTATTAAGACCACGCTCAAATTTCAGTAATCCTTTCATTATTATTTCAGCAACATTCATGTGTCGGTAAAGGCTCTGGTACATACTCTCGTGCGTACAAGAGCCCTTATCAGACCACATGACATGTTGGCTCAAATAATAATGAAAGGATATTTATATTGCCTTGAACGAGATCTATAAAAGCTGCCGGATGTCAAGCTACAGTTCAGAGGATAGTCTGTTAGCAGTGACATATCTGAAAACATTTTCTAGCTATTGGGGCACTTAGTGATTATCATATCCACTCTTCGCAATTTCCTTGATTAGGCAAATTTCCAATTTGGGAAAATATTTTATGATGTAAATCTAAACTTCACCCCACGTCATTATCACTTATTTGCTTATTTTCTTTCTATATTACAATATATCACTAATTTTACCTCTGCTAGTGTTACGTACTTTTCCCATCTACTACTTTTTTATCCGTTTTATTACATTTCATTTCATCTATGAGATCAAGATGCTAACATTGTCTACTTGAAATAAATTAAGTACACTAAGTAGTAAATCAAATCGGCGTTCACTTTACCAGATCATTGATTTCGTCTAGCATCGTCTTGAAACCGGAACAACGTTGCCTCGGTCGAGCATTTAGCACAACGAAACGCGAAAGTGTTAAGGATTCTGGTTAAAAATAACTATTAGGCACGCTGAAGTTTGGACGTGCTCTGAAAAACACTCAACACAAAAGGTATGATATATTTCACGGTACTAGTTATGAGCATAAAGTGTAAAACATGCCCGCTTTGTGATATTATCGCTGGTGTAAAAAGTTCTTCGACGATACTTTCATGAGAGGGGTTCTCTGCCGATAGGGATTGGCTTAGACAAAAGGCACCGTGCAATTGACGAGCTGCAAGAACGAAACACGTGTATTACACTCAAGAACTGCCCATAGAGACCACATGCATGGCCAAAAAACTGTTGTGGGTTGTGTTAAAAGATTAGCGAAACTTCTTCTTCCGTTCATCTAACTTACATAATTCATTCTAAACGAATTTCCGTTGCCTGTTTCTATCTTGGAATAATTACAATACATAAGCACAATTTTACAATCTTGCCAACTCTTCGTCTGATATTCTACGAATTTAGTTTTCTTTCGCATCAAATAAAACTCTATCTGATCAGTTTATTTATTTTATATGAGCGGCCTCAAAAGAACATACTTTCATATAGACAATGTTGCCTGCTATGTATAATGTAATAAACACTGTTTTGACTGTGGATGTTTTGATGCCTATCTGCTCGGAAGTTGATCGCAACAAAAATGAGATGTAATTGTGGTCTACTGGTTTCCACATTGAGTGACTTGCTGTATTCTTATTGATCACAAAGTCCATTGACGAATAACATTTATTTCATGAGATTTAACGTTTCAGGAACTCGTGATTGCTTAAGAAATAAGTGACCACATGCACTAATTCAACTTATTTTCTTACCGTCTGCTCATTTTGCCGCACCTCGTTTATTCAATACATGTTTTTTATTTGAACTACGAAAAATTATTCTTCATCTGATGTCTCCTAACTAATTCAACTATAACAAGTTTTCAATGTAGTGGTCTAATAGCAACCCATATGAGAATAATAATGAGCAGAATACTGCTTGAAAACGCTGTAACCTCGTAGGATTACAAACTTAAAAATACTTCAATGCTCAAGACTTGAAATTAGTTGTGGGAAAACCAGTATCGAGCGTTAGGTGTGAGATGAAAATGGGCATCTACCTGGACGAAAGTTAGCTAACATGATTTTGATCATGATAATCGACGTATCCAAATTTACGTACAACCTCATTGATTAATTTATCGACTAAATATCATCGTTAATTTTAGTAAATACAACTTCAGCAACCAGATGTGGGAAGAAAAAGCATATCTAGAATGTTGTAAGAACGTCAACATTCTAGAATGCTCAGTGATACGCAGAACTTGGTCCTTTTGCGTTAGACGGCCCAGGGTGGAGCAATGACGCCTTTCTCTGGAGAAAAACTTTTGGCAAGTGTGTTAGTAATCACGTGAAAACAAAAAAATTGTGGTGTTTAACTGAAAACAAAAAACGAAAGTTTAGATTTCTGGCTAGCGCTTTACGTGACCGTCTTTCGGATAAGTGTCTTTTATGGCTATGTAAAATTTGAAAATGAATTGATATTTCACATCGACCGCGCAATTCAACTATTATCTCGCTGGAAGCACGAAACGCACATGAACGTGGTAGCCAAGATTTTCTATTATAAAGTCAGACGTTCAATCTGAAGTTTTTTCTGGGCCGAAAAAACGATCTTGATCGTTCAACGAAGACCGCACCGACGCCAAAGGGAGAATCGATCGGTGATTGCGCCGACCCTCTCGCCTTCCCAGCCGACAGCCCGTGAATTAGCCAAAGTACATTATCTCAAGTACGTTAATGAATCTTATTTTCCTTGCTACAGTGCAGACAAACGGTCTCTCAACAAAATAAGTACAGGGTTGGGATCCTTAAATCCTACCCTATCGAATGATTACTAGTAGTCTAAACAAAGAGCTGTCTTGGGAGAAAAATGTATGCGTGTGTGTGTGAGTGTGGGTAAGTGAAACACAAAGATCATCCATTTGAAAATGCATCTATGAAAGGTTTTTATTCGAGATCGGGCCTAGTGCCGCGCTACTCAGACATTTGGGCTTTTGAATAATTACTAACACCTTTATGAAGAGTTTTTGCCCCAGAAAGGGGTCGTTTCTTCATCTCGTATCTTCTAACGAAGCGCACCCAAAACTCTTAACCTTTAGCTGTCTGCATTTCATCCTTATCGAGGTGCCTGCTAATCACTACACTGTCAAAGCTCACCCTCTCCCGTCGCTCTTCCTATGATTCAACGTATCGAGACTGTTAGCAATCAGCCATCAACAGGTTTCGTCTGGCAAGCACAATCAGCATAAAACCGTGTTCAATGCGGATTCGACTTCAGCCTAAGGTGTCGAATTCTACATATCACTCTGCATTCTTGCTTCATAACAGTGCCATAAAGGGACTGAAATAAAGATTTTCTGTAAATTGTAACACCATTATAATTCTGGTGGATACGGTAGTCGCTGCGCACTGTGATTACGAGGACTTCCGTTAACTGAGGATTTAATTAGTCCTGACTGTACATATCATCGAATGTAATTAGTTATCGAAATCTTTGCCAGGAGGGATCATAGTGGTTGATATAAAGGTTCTCATTACGTCCTCGGAAGTGTTATGAGCAAACTTCCATTGGAAGTCGTTAAAAATACACTCACAAACTGCAAGCAGTACTTTTTAAGCTTCTATTCCACGCCCACTGATTTAGTAGTATGTAGTTGTAATGTACCCTTGAAGTTGTAATGTCACGTATCTAGGTTTTTTATTCCACAAAGTAAAATATGCAGCACTATGGCCAATCTATTCCGTGAAATATGTTATGCAAACACATGTATAAGAGACAATTCGTGATATAATTTACAAGAATTTTTTTTATTTTATTGCGTTCTGGCAGGACTACATATTATAAGCATTTTTCAAAAATACTGGTGATATGCAAAGTTCTGAGCATTTCGCTGGAGATAAATTCAGGTCTCACTCTTTTTAGGGGATGAGTACTAACCACAGCCCTTCTGAAAGTGTGGGTTTTCTGTGCTGTTATCACTCCTTCTACGAGTTATCCACTGAAAGAAGCTGTCTCACCTCCCAACCGAGGCTAGAAGTTCTGCTTATCGTTTATAGAAAAATTCCATCTATTTACAAATTGGCGGTGACTACTTGAGGTATGAAAATTCAATAATCGGAATCACAAAGAATCATCATTTTTATTGCGATCGATTGATGGCCTTTCGTTCCAGTATGAAAGTAAGTACCGAGGCCTTTGATTCAGATCGCGTACTTATTGCAGCTAATTTAGGGTATTCAGCACTGTCAATTTCTGGTTAATCTGAGCATAGGGGGCACCGTGACCGAGTGGTTATGTTTTTCGTAATGGCGCGCGTAAGGCTAACCCTCCCCACACCACTCTCCACCAGTGAAGAAGAACATCTTATGGAACGCCACGGCCAGGCTAACCTTGAGACTGCAAGGAGCCATGCTCGACCATTATTCTACGTCATTCAAAAAAGACGGAAAACGAATTGAACGCTAGAGTACTGGCATCCGCAAATGAAAACTGTGATGACGAGTCCTGTAAATGAATGAATAGAATAGTAATAATCTCAGCATATAATCTAAAACAGTCTGCGAATCGCAACAGTTACTACCGATGAATAATACATATTTTCTAAGTGTTATAATATATGTTTAATCCCTCACAATGTCTTATAGTAATGCTGTGTTAGTGCCCTCTTAATTCTATACATTTATGAAACTTCATGTTTTTCAAGCTGAAATTCGAAGTTGTCTATAATGTAATTTATTTCGGCAGCTGCCGTTCAACGCATTAGCCTTCTTCAAAGCTTGGAAAGATCATGTCGTCCACATCCCAGTCAGCCCAACACCTCCATTACTTCAGCAGAAAAAATTAGTTAACTTGGATTTCACTGGCATTAAGCGCAAAACGACTTTCAACGTACTCACCGCCTTTTATGAGTTGTCCACTGAGTTGTCCAAGTGAGAACAACAATTAAGAAATTATATGGGCTCTGAATGCACCTTCCAACTGAAAATAAGTCCTACACAGTGTGTCGTAACACGTAAGCCTACGAGGCCATCCCCCTCATGTGTCTGTGTCCCATACCAGCCTAGTAGGGCGAACGATTCAGCTTCAAAGAACACGGTGGCACCCCATACTCGAAAATCTACTACTTGAGTGAGTTGGAAACAAAAAAACTGAGATTTAGAATTAGTATTGTTAGCACCAATCTCTATTACGTCCCTACTATTTTACATCTATCATGATCTCTTTGAATATGAGGTAATTGAAAGTGATATGTTATTAGGATATATTTATATTGCTTTGAATGAGATCTATACAAGCAGTCGAATGCAAAGATACACCTGAGAGTGATAATTTGTTGAATATGGCATATTTAAATTCAAATTTCTAGCTACTGGGGCGATAAGTAATCTCAACCAAGTTCACAGTTCGTAGTTCCTTGATCAGGCACTTTCCAATTTGAGAAAGCTTTCTAAGATGTGAATTCACAATTCACCCCCACGGAAGGGCGTCTGATGTGCAGCATCTTATGTACTTGCGTCGAGTCAGAATTTACAAATCCTTCATCGAGCTAAATCTTCAATTTCGTTCTTTGCTTTTTTCACTCATTTAATTTCATTTATTTGTTTACTTACTTTCTACATTACACTACATCATTAATTTTACCTACTTATATTACGTACTTCTGGCATTTACTACTCTTTATCCGTTTTATTTTGTTTTACTTTATCCCTGAGTCCAAGGCGTTAAAACTGTATATTTGAAGCAAATTAGATTAACAGAGTGATAAATCAAAATTCACTCTATCACATCGCTGATTTCGTCCAGCATTGTCTTCGAATCAAAGAACGCTCTCTTCAGTCGATCATACTGAACACAACGAAACGAGAAAGTGTTGTGTATTCTGGCTCGAAAATAACTATGGGGCGTATTCGAATTTCAGCGTGGCCTATGATATTTTTCACGACACCAGTCAGGAGCAATCGAGTGACAGCAATATTCGTTTGGTGCTACTATCACTTATCGGCGCGTGTGAAACTTCCGTCGACGAAACCTCTAGGTTTCTCCCGCGAGAGGGCTTGGCCTAGACGAAGGCACCGTGTAGCTGACGAGCTTGCAGGGCTGCAACATGGTATTGTACTGTGTAAGTGCCCACAGAGGTCACATGCATGGCTCAAAAATAACTCTTGTGGAAAGAATTACTCAAAAAAAAGAAAGCTATTGGAAGCTTAGCAAAACAAGTTTTTCCTTTCATCTGAACTTACATGAACCATTCCATACTAATTTACGTTACTGTTTCGATCTTGGTATATTATTACACTAAATAAGCACAATTTTACTAACTGGTCATCTCTTCGTCCAATATATTCTATGACTTCTCAATTTTCTTTCTCCTCAACTAATACTCTATTCGATCATTTTACAGATTTTATATAGACCACCTTCAAAATAAGTATACGTATGTCATATAGTCAGTGTTGCCTGCTATGTGTAATGTAAGAAAAAGTGCTTGACTGTGGATTTTTTGATATCCGCCTGCTCGAAAGTTGTTCGTAATAAAAATGAGACGTGAGTGTGTTCTAGTGACCTCCACAATGATTAATTTGCTGTATTCCTAATAATCGCACTCCAGTAATGAATAACATTTTTTTCATAGTGTTTAACGTTTCAGCAAATCGTGCTTGCTTAGCAAATAAGTGGCTGCATGCATTGACACATACTCATTTTCGTACCGTGCGCTCATTTGGTCGCACCGTTTATTCAATACATGTTTTGTATTCGAACTAGAAAAATATTTTCATCGGCTGACATCTCTAACTAATTCGACTATAATACAATTTCAAGGTAGTAGTCTTATGGTAACCTTAGAAGGAACAGTGCCTTATCAATATACAACTAACTGAGTGTACAAACAAATGTCAAAAGGTGAAATCTCGTACAATTGCTGAAGTTTCAACTTTCCAGCAGTGATATTTTCTCCAAAAGCATTCACTTCCTGGTTATGGCATAGAAGGTGCAAGGAGAATGTTGTAAACTTTTCGTCGATTAGCAATTCAAGTAATGCGACACGAAGGTGCTTATCATTTCAATATTCTATAACATATAAGATAAATATTCAATTCATTCACTTTCACAAAATCCATCAAGGAACTGATGATTCGACAGTGACGATTATGTTTTACTTCTGTCTTGAGCAAGCAACCAATTTGTATAAAGTCCGTAAAGAAAATTTTCACTACACTGTATTCGATTGGAAGTTTCAATGATTTGATCATTACCGCAAAGCAATGGACATGGTGACAGTGATAATTTCTAGAGAATTTCACTACTTATTAGTGATCTTTTCGGGCTGTTTCAAAACTTGACCGAAAGAATCGCCACGTAGACAATAAATTTTGGAGGACGTCATTTTTCGCAGATGAAAACTGTAGAACAGTCGTTGTCATGGATGGAATTTGAACCGTTAACAGCAAATATTTACTCATTGTATAAGCTACCTTAACTAGTTGTCAATTGAAAATACTTCAAACGCGATCAATTAAGAAATCTTCAGGAATAACTCCTATAACAACTTAAATCCTATAACAACTGTGGTTTAAGAACATGCATAATACAAAAGGTGATTGAGCAAAAAAGCAAAAGGTGAAATAATAAAAACTAAAAGCATCCAATCATGAAAAATGGAAAGCTTTCTTAGAAACACAATTTGTTGATCATTTTCTAAACATTAATTTACACGGCCAGCTAATGTTCTCTCCCTGCAATGTTTTTGAATAATGATCGATTCAGTGCGTCATGATTTCCGAGGATAGCCACACTGAGGCATTTGAAATGAAGAAATTAGGCCGATCTTATACAGGTCCGACACCAATTTTTAGACGAATGTCAGTCCTCGTAACTCTGTAACTTGATCACGGAACCGCTGTAATCATATAGAACAGCATCGCTACAAGTACGCTGCCTGTGTCTCACAGATTTTTTGATCACAAAAAAATCCTTGTTTCTTCGTTCAAACTGCCAAATAATAAATTTTGTTTTCTCTGCGCGCAAAAAAAGATTGTGGGGCTACACAACATTTGCGATTCGTATATATGACCTCAGACGGGAGTTGAACCTGCATTTCATTCATATCGAGGGCGCATGCTACCGTTACACCACAGGCACACCACCGAGGTATCGGACCATCATAACATTGCGGGAAAGCACTAAAAATTAAACACTAAACACTAAGAATGTGTAAGAGTTATATAAACGATGGCTTTCAGCTTAACTGGGTTTAATGTGATATGTGCTTACCCGACAAAACCTGTTGAAGGTGCGTTACTGACACCTACGATGAGATATGTCAAAAAGAGTGGTGCGAAGACGAAAGATCGGTGTAGTGCTAGCAACGCGCCCTGGTGCATACCTCTCGATTTTCTTTTCTTCATATGCCTTCAACAATGTCAGCAATCCCATTGCAGCATTATATGCCGCAGCAGCACCCACTTGAAGAATGAATGAAAATCGCGCTTTACCTCGATCCATCACTGCCATGTTTTCACTATTGTTGAGTCTTTAGCAGGCCTACTAGATACAAAAATTCGAGGAAAAAATCCTGAAATTCCCAATCATAAAGAAGAAAATGTTGTACAAGCAAGTGGAATTAACAATACAAAACTGCATGGTTGCTGAAGTGAGAACTTACAGCAGTGATATTTTCTCTTTCGCAAGCGTTCAGTTCCTGGTTATGATGGTGTATGGGAAGTGCAAAAGGATGTTTTGGCGAAACTTTTCGATAATTAGCAATTCAACTATTGCGATGTGGCAAGGGAAGAAGCGGCACAGTGTTACTCCGCTTGCCTTCTCAAGGTATGTCCTTTCTCTGAATGTTTTAATGGATTTTAATACAATCAAAACGCACCCTCAAGGCATTCTACCACTTATAAGTCAGTAGTATTTTTTTTGAGCAACGACCTCAGTGCGGTATCTGAATCCTTCAACGAAACACTGCAGATATGTTTGACCTGATACTACACTGCCTTCATCAGCAACAAATTGGAGAAGCTAAATAAGTGTGACTTTTATTGCGAAGATTCTGACGAAAGAAGTAGAATAGCTTTCCAGTCCAACCGTAATTCAAATATTTTATGCTTAAAAGTGGATAGTGTAACGACGGCGTTTTGTACCTTCAAAATTTCTTAGATGTGGGAAAAAGACAGTGTTTCATGCCGCAGAGACATAACAGAGATAGTCTGTTGCATCTGTGACAATATCACATTCGCTGAATTCCTAATATGCGACTACTTACATGTATCTTTCAAGGTTGAAAATTCGACGGGCTTTTTATTTCACTAACTATTCTTCACATGTGACGATGTAATTTGAGCTTTTCATGAGGTCTATTATGGCACACTTTACAGTGCAAGACACGTCTTTTCGCTTTACACCCTCGTCAGTTGCACGGTGCCTTTTTGTTCAGTCAGTCTATAAGGGATCTACCCCTGTAAAGGCACCGTGCAAGTGACTAGACTGTAAAGCCGAAGCACGTGCCTTCCACTGTCTAAGTGCTCATAACAGACATCATAAAAGGCTCAAAATACATTGTTAGGTTATACTCATCTTGAGCGAAGCATCAAAACAGTCGATTAAAAGGTTTCTCACAACCTTAACATGGTTCTGAACAGCGGAATAGTTGTGCTCTTTACTGAGTTTGGCAGTAGATTTGTCCTCTAGTCATTTAGGAATGATTCTGCTTACGGCACTCATTCTGGGGAACATGGCAAAGGTTCCACCGAATCCGCTCCTGATTTTCCTGCTGACTGCCGGTGCAGTGCTGGGATGTGGAACACTTCCAGGTGGATTAGGTTTTAGATAGAAAGTTCTTTCTGTGGTGTAATCACGTGCATTTGCAGCCATATACTTCGACCCTTAGCTAAGGTTAATATATTTAGTGCATTATTACAAAACAAAACGTTGTAATCTAGAGGAGCGACGTTTTCACAGAAATATTTTGGTGTTGTTTACCACTAGTCAAACTCAATTTGACCGACTATACTTGTTTATTAATTGTGTACATAAGACTACAGGCTCGTGACTCTTTCTGAATCAATTCCCATTTCAACAAACATTTTTTTCTTATGAAGTTAAAAGTGGCATATGCAGACTTGTTGACCTGCTTTCGAATCAATTCGATCAGCCTAAGATGCTTGCTAATGAACAAGTTGACCTACCCAATTTCTCAAATATTGCACTTATCACTATTTAATTAATACTCATTCATGTACTTCATTTCATTGTTTAGCACATTCCACCACTCTCAGGTATTATGAGTGAGACGAAAGAAATTATGAAACACGTTCGATTCTCAACTTATCAGCTCAAAATGTGAAATTCAGCTGCGTCGAGGACATGGAGATTATATATCAACGTTACGCGGGCTTCAGCTTCTGGAAAATCTGGAAAAAAATCTGGAAAGGCTCTAAAGTTTTTTTGAGAAGGTCATAAAACACCATAATTTTCACAATTATCTCCATTAGTATATTTTTGGATGATTTGACAGACCCCAACACAAGAACAGAGATGTCGTGGAAATGTTTGCTGGGCTAACGTTTCCCAGTGTGTTTCCTTACTTCATTCAAAGCCGACTTTATGCATGGGATTGAACCACAGCCTTATAAGGTAGACAAAAAAGAAAGTCCGCACCCAAACAGCACAAAATTGATGCATTCACCAATGGCAGAAAGAGATTAGCACCACTGATTATATACATCTAGAAAACATAATTGGAAACATAACCAATTTTTTATGCTGGCTGCAGAGAATTACTTCTGAAAAATGATTTGGCTGTTTCATTCAGTTTTTTACGAGAGCCATTTGCTTTTCACAGATTCAAATTTGGAATATTCAAAAAACATGACCAACAAAATCAAATTTTTTTTTCATGCAGCCTAATAGCTGAGTGAGAAACAATGGTTCGAATGAAGCAGTTTGTTGCAGTTATGGCAGCGATACTTCCAGCCCATGATGGTGACGACCTGCGTTATTTTCCAGCAACACAGTGACGACCACACATGTATGGGAATGAATTGCCACCAGGAGGCTCCTCAAGGAGCAGACGTGTTTATGCCAAACACTGGCCAGAGCAATTTCCCACGCCTATACCCCAGCAACAACCATCTTAATTTCAGGAACTCTTACGGTTTGGATCGTTTTTTTTTTTTTGTAGGCAGATTTCGCTTCGAATCAAAAGTAATCTCGAAAGACCGACATTTCTTGAAACCCTCGGCATGTTAATATATAAAACTTGGAAAATGAGAAGAAAAGCTTAGAAAACTAATCTTTATTTAAAGCTTCACGAGGTTGGTATCTTTTCCCAATCGATTGCTCTTCTTTCCGGTCGATGGGTTTTCTCGATTGCTTGTGGCTGACGTTTCGGCAAATATGCCTTCTTCAGAGCCTGAACGTATTATTCGTTGCAGCTTTATTTATATGACTATACAATAAGGAAGAGAAAAAAAAATTATTTGAAAATCTAAGGTATTGTAAGCGAAAATCGATTCAGGGAAAACCACTCACCTAACCATCTAATCCAGGGACTACCTATGTTGTTAGCGCCAGGGTGACGTATGAACCCGCCCCCATGTCAATAGGTCAAATATGCATAGGTGTCAGCTGGGACCCATGCTAGAAAATTAATCTGAGATAAGGTGCCATATGGTTGGTTATGTTAAGGCACTCTCCCTTTTTGTTCATTTGCGGGTTTTTGGAATTTATCCAAAAAGCTTCAAGGGTCTTTCGCGCCGATGTCTTTGGTTCGTGCCCTAGAATTTTGACTACTACCTCGAAGTCATCATCGTTGTGTCTTTGAATCCTATGTGTACCTAGAGGTTTACCTGGGTCTTTATTTGCTTTTCCATCTAGGTGCTCTTTAATCCGGATGTGAAGTGGTCTGCCTGTTTCGCCAATATATTCATCACCACATGTCTTACAAGAGATTAGGTATATTGTACCTACGCTCATGCAATCGCCGTCTCTACCGTTGGGCAAATAACGCAGTCCTTCGTATTACATAGACGGTCATACAAGCGGTTTCGAACTAATTGACGACGCAGTGTTTTAGGCGGAATTTCTACAATTCCTACAGAATCTTCTAGACCACTGTTTTTCAGACACTTTCTAATAGCGGTACTGACTTCGTCTGTTATGAAAGGTAGTTTAAGAGGTACCTTATTGTTTAGGTGTGGCGCCCTGTCATTCCCATTGCGAGGCTTTTCGCTCCTTTTGGCGCTAACGTTAGTTTTGTTTTCCTTTGTACCCATTAGAAATGGCTATTTTTCGCGCTAAGTCTAGTGATTCCCTTCTATCATCGTCTCCCGTACAAACACTTACAGCTGAGAAAGTGTCTGAAAAACAGTGGTCTAGAAGATTCTGTAGGAATTGTAGAAATTCCGCCTAAAACACTGCGTCGTCAATTAGCTATGCTGATCTTAAGCGAAGCATCAAAACAGTCGATTAAAAGGTATCTCACTTTCGCATGATTCGGAACAACGGAATCGTTGTACCCTCTTCTGAGTTTGGCAACAGATTTGCCCTCTAATCATTTAGGATTATTCTTCTTAGCTTGCCCAGTCTGGGGAACATGGCAAAGTTTCACCACGTTCGCTCCTGATTTTCCTGCTGACTACCGGTGCAGTGCTGGGATGTGGAACACTTCCAGGTATATTAGGTTTTAGATAGAAAGTTCTTTCTGTAGTGTAATCAGGTGCATTTGCAGCCATATACTTCGATCCTTAGATAAGGTTAATATATTTAGTGCTATATTACAAAACAAAAACGTTGTAATCTAGAGAGCGACGTTTTCACAGAAATAATTTTGGTGCTGTTTACCACTAGTCAAACTCAATTTGACCGACTACACTTGTTTATTAATTGCATACTTAAGACTACAAGGCTCGTGACTCTTTCTGAATCAATTCCCATTTCAACAAACATTTTTTTCTTATGAAGTTAAAATGGCATATGCAGACTTGTTGACCTGTTTTCGAATCAATTCGATCAACCTAAGATGCTTGCTATTGAACAAGTTGACCTAGCCATTTTCTCAAATATTGCTCTTATCACTATTTATATTAATACTTATTCATGTACTTCATTTCATTGTTTAACACATTCCACCACTCTCAGGTATTATGTGTGAGACGAAAGAAAATTATGAAACAAGTTCGATTCTCAATTATCAACTCAAAATCCGTCAAATTCAGCTGCATCGAGGACATGGAGATTCAACGTTACCGGCTTCAGCTTGCCAGTAGCAATGGCGTTTTCTACAGATGCAGCAGAGCGGGCCCAGGTTCCCCAGATTTCACCAAATTCAGATTCAGCACAAGCATTCGTAAAGCGTCTTATAATTCAAGGGGTGAGTTCAAAATTCTCAGAAAGTAGGTTTTTTGAACTAAAAAAGCATGGATAGACACTTTTTGTTATATGACTCGCCAACATTCTGATAATTTAGCTATTTGAAAGGCTCCACATAAAAAAATTCGAACTGCCTACCTACGAAAAAAACTCTCTCAGCTAAGGAAAACTTTGTTCTATAGGTGCTCGACGTTCTTGAACAGCAGGGACGAGCAGCCGGTCTTCCTGATTTTGTAATCACAACCATTTTGAATCAGCTCGGCATCAACGTCCTCTACACACCACTACCTTGTCCTGTGGTTTTTGTTAACCCAGATGCTCCTAGTAAGTCTTTTACCTTTCAGCATCCATGAAGGAGATTACATGCACTTTGTCCATATCTAGCCAGAGATTCTCTGAATATCGATTTAACTCCACTGCTATAAAGAATCGCTTTATGTTGAAAAAAATCTGAAAATGGCTCTAAAGTTTTTGAGAGAGTCATAAAACCTTATCTTCACAATGATTCCCATTAGCATATCTTTGAATGATTGAGAAACACGGAGATGTCGTGGAAATGTTTGTTGGGCTAACTTTCCGGTGTGTTCCTCTTCTCCAAAGCCGACTTTATGCAAGGGAATTGACCACAGCTATAAGGTAGACAAAAAAAAACGTCAGCACCCAAAAGGAAAAATTGAGGCATTCACATGGCAGAAAGAGATTAGTACTCTGATTACATACATCTAGAAACATAATTGAAACTAATCAATTTTATGCTGCTGCAGAGAATCACTACTCAAATGATTTGGCTGTTTCATTCACTTTTTACGAGAGCCAATCCTTTTCAGATGAAAATTTTGAAAAAATCAAAAAGCACTGACAAAAAATCAAATTTTTTCATCTGCCTGATTTCTGAGTGAAGAACAATATTTGAATGAAGCAGTCTGTTGCAGTTCCACGAGATCCGATGGCAATGATGAGTAGGACGACCTGCGTAATTTTCGGTAACACAGTGACGACAACATGTCTTGGAATGGGAGCGCCAGGAAAACCAGCAGGAGCACAAAACAATTGTGCACTAAATATGCCCATGGATTTCACGCCCATTCCTCCTCAACACTTGTCAATTTCAGGAACTCTTACGGTTTGGATCGTTTTATTTTTCTTACAATTTCGCTTCGAATCAAAAGTAATCTATTCAGACGTCCAACTTCTTCATGGCTAATTGGAGCAGGGAGATGTGGCAAAGTGTAGTGAACAGAGTGCTTCGAATGACAACATCGGGTCCATTCAGAACGCAGTTCGCCACGGCAGTTGCCAACGTCATCTAAAACGAGAATTCAATAGAAGACGTTTCAAAACAATTATCCACTTGTGTAATTTTTTATGCTGTAACCTTACAAAGCACATAGAACGTGAACTCAGTGGAGAATATGCAAGAATAAACAATTCAATCTATGTATTTTTATGCTATAATCTTACAAAGCCAATAAACAAACATGCCATTGAATAGTAAATTAAAAGGGAGATATAGGAGAGCAGGACGTTCCCAAGTCTCTTCAAATGCATTGTTGACGTTTGCGAGATGAATAGATGAAGAAATAGTCCACAACATGATTTTTGTCGAAACGGTAGTCGCACTACACCGTAACTACGTACGACCTTCGTTGATTGACGATTCAAATAGTCCTGCCTACTGATATTTCCTATCGAATGTGTTAGTCATCAAAATCTCTCTTAGGAGCGATGATTATGGGTTAGCACCTAGGAGAAGGATAGTGATTTTGACAGATACGGTAACTGTAGTGAACCGAAATTACGTACGACCTTTCTTGATTGACGACCCGCGTATCCCTCTTGTGGGTATTTTTTGTTCAAATATAATTAGTTCTAGAAATCCGTGTTAGGAGAGATTGTTTTGGTTGGTGTGAGAGGTTTTACATTCATCTCAATTACTATTGACGACAAATTCTAAGAAAAGTCGCTTAAAATACGGCGAGGACTGCAATTAATCCTTCCTGGCCACTTTCTACGCTTCAGCTTCCTTAGCAAGCGGTATAATGTGGTGTCAACGAGAATTCGTATGATTCCTTGGCGGGCATTTTTATGTACTCTATTTTTTCTGCTTGTTTTAGTTGTTGTGCTTCGTCTTCTTGGTGTTTTTTCTATTATAGGGATCCCAACACTTCTAGCAGTCAGTTCGCTCTTCTTCTTGAACATTGCATGAAATTGATTGACCGAGTCTCCTTGCAATCTAGAGGATAGCCTGGCTGTGGCGCTAGGCGTTGTTGACTGCCGGAGAGTGTCGGGGCTGGGCTAAGCTCGTGCGCGCGGCGGCGAGCTTCACAACCACTCGGCCATCGCGTCTCTCGTCATCTCTTATTTGTGGTTTTTTCTATTTTAGAAAACTTATCATGTAGTCCTCTAACTAGGTAATTCTCCTAGTCGATTTGTTCCGTCGCATTGTCCACCACAAAGCTCTTCGAGAACTTCTCTTGTCGTTCCGACTACTGCTTGAGGCGGATTCGTTTTCTTCAAGAATGCTGCAGAGTGCTGGTCAAGACGGTTTTCCTTTCAGTCGTCGACGCTTCGTAGGTCTCTCGTTTATTGCTTGCAAGAAAGTGGTTGGGGTGGAGGCACAACCAGCACCTTGGTTCCTGATAGCCTTCTTCACTAACCACTTGTCCATCGCCTCCCGATTTATGTACTCCGAAAAATGATTCCGTTTTTCTTTATCGGCGGGCACAATTTTGCTCGCAATACAATTTATCCGCCAAATATTTCAGCGCCAATTTTTATCGTCTTGTAATTTGTTTGTATAGTATTGTTTCATATCATATTTTACCATATTTAACCTTTTCGGGACCATCAACCCACTTCCTCTGCATCTCTGATACCAGCGTAGGGACACATTTAATATACTGTTATATTATTTTAACTGTACTATTATTATTTTTGTATGTATGTTATATGTAAATATATTATGCTGTTATAAATAGAAAAATAGCAACGGCAATACAATTAAGATAACGCTACCATCGATCGCTTTTCTATAGACACGCTCAAAACCATATAATCCAATAAGGATATGACACGATTTGAGCCGTTAGGTCTAGTGCTATATAATCCTCTATAAAGGATCAATTAATCTAAGGGATCGGCTAAACCGTATGAGGGTGCTACTGATGAGTGCCCAGTAGGGCGAAATAGGCGCTTATATAGCGCTAGACCTAACAGCTCAAAACATGTGATATCCTTATCACAATTAGGACAATAATATATTGGATGGTTTCGTGTCCTGTGGCTGTGGATGCAGAGAAGGTGGGCCCGCGATCCGGGAATATGTGTATGAAAGAATAATTCGTGAAAATACCAGATCTATGAGGATTGTTTCCTAATTGACCGTTTTTGAACAGTAACATGGTGTTATGACTATATATCTGAGAATGTTCGTTGACATGCAAACTCAAATCCTCGCGCAGTAGTCGAACCAGGTTCCCATCTTTTGCAGGGGCGAGCGCTGAGCACTGGACTACCGGGGTTTCTGTTCGTTCATCGTTTTTTCTGCTATGTAAAGGTATCCTCTCGGTAGAGGATGAGTCCCATGTTCGATTCCCGCCCGAGGTTTGGAGTTTTGTTTATCAGTCTCTGGATAATTCTCGTTGTCTTACAGGATACTACTGGCTATTGAAGTATGAAAGTCGAGGAATCGGACTTGCCAGAGGAGTCATCGTCCTCATTGCAATCGTTCGATGATGACTCCTCAGTGCTCTATGACAATGAAGCCCCGGAGGCTTTCGATGATTCTGGAGGTGGTTTTCCACAGCATTTGAGGAAATAAGCACTGATTTCAGTACATGACGTTGAGGTGGTGACGAGAGTTCCACAGGCGATGATGTGGGATCATCGACGGCAATGAAGAATCGGTCTTATTACCATCTCAAGCCAGTCGACTCGTCAATTCATGGGTGATGTACGGAGAATCGAACTCGTCGGATCAAATTGTTACAGGTGATTGTGGCTATTTATTTTTTTACCTATGCTTACTTATCGTTTGTTTACTACTGTTTCTTCATTAATATTTATGCATAGTTACTTATTTGGATTATAAATCATTTGTTGGCTTACTTGTTTCATTTTCTACATATTCTGTTTCTCCATATATTCATAATGCATATTCTCCATTTTTCAGTTAAACGGCACAAAATCAGGAAACGATCTCACTTACTGAACAAAAACTTTCAGTGGCACTCATAGTGATCAATCAAAAGCTTAAATCTATGGTTAGCGTGGTACATGGCCTTTTTTGAAAAAGTCTTATTGTAACGCGTCAACGAAAGAAAAAAAAATGCTTTACGCGCGCACAATCCACACAGTACGGTGTTCTTCCTTTAGACTGCTAGTAATTATTTAATAGAGTAAGATTTAGCGTTTCCAGCGCTGTGTTCATTTTCTGGAAAAGTCGTCTCGCTCCATGTTGCAGTGAGATGAGATTGACTCATATACGTGGACATGTGTTCTTTTGCTAATCTACGGATTGGGCGTGGGCGCATAGAGGAATGCACGCGGTTTCAATGCGGCTATCGCTTCGGCGTATAGCAGTGAAGTCCAGTTTTTGTTATTCAATTAGGATTTATTTCCCCGCATTGAAAGAATCTCCAGATTAGGCGCATGACATCGATACTACAAGATTTTTCTACACAACAATATGCTTTTCGTCGTTCCAGCAACATTATAGCAGAATGTCGCGGCCGATGTAAAACATAATTTTATTTCGATTTTTACAGCGTTATTAGAGGGTTCTTTCAAAAAAACCAACTACGTACGGGTCTAGCCAGAGATTTGAGCTATTTAATGATTGCTAGCACTCCTATGAAAAATTATTGTCCGGCGAAAAGGATTGTTTCTTCATCTCGTACCGCTTAACGAAAAAGATCGCTTATTCTATGTGTTTATCTATCTCATGCACAAGAGGATTAAAGTGGTGAGCAGAAATTTGATTGCAGACCGAAGTTGAACCCACATTTTAGTCATACCGGGAGCGCGTGCTACCACTAAACCACCGTCTCTATCATAGCTGTCAGGCACTAACCTTTCACAGGTTTGGTGGGGTAAGCACATATCGCTTGCCAGCCCAACTGTTTACTGAACAACAACTTTTCATTAGAGTGTAAATAGTCTTTCAGAAGCTCAAATCTCTAGCTAACGCCTCACGTGGCCGCTTTCTCGAAACGTCCTTTTTGCAACGCTGCAGCATGCAAAATAAAATTATGTTTCACACATGCCGCGCACATTCATATCTATCTCGCGTGTAATTTGCTGGAAGCACGGAACGCGTACGAACGTATTCCAAAGCTTAGAAAATTTTCTCAATTAAATAACAAGTTGCACTCCACATGTCTAACGCGTTAGGCCGCGGATCTTCTCCCCGACCCTCAGCCCATGGATTAGTCGGAAAACAAGCCACCGAATGAGTGAAAGTCGATCTTAATTTTAACGCTACGCTCCGGCGAGACGGTCGTTCCAGAAAATAAGCATAGCGTTGGAATCATTGAAAATTACGCCTTCGAATGATTACTAATAGTCTAACGAAAGTTTCTGTCAGGCGAGGTTTGAAGCACAAATATTCTTCTCCTACAGCGTTACTAAAAGGGTTGTTTTCAGAAAGCAAACACATTTCCGAGTTCTTCGTGACTTGTGTCATTGAAAGAGCACTAGCTGTCTAACGAACAAGTTTTGTCCAGCAAAATATAAGTGAGATAAAGAAGAAAGCGCGTGGTAAATGTGAAACATATTTTAAATCTGGATGCTACAGCGCTATAAAAGGTATTTTTAGAAGAACGGCCCCGTAGTGCGCTTGCGAGAGATTTAAGCTTTTGAATAATCACTAACACTACTACGAAAAACTCTGGTCCAGTGAATAAGATCGAATACTCATTAGTCACCGTCCAAAGGAAAACCACCTTTAAGATTTCTTAGGTTTTTTACTACTTTCTCGCAGTGCTATCTAGAGCATACGTGCATACCCGACCAAACCTAAACTTGTTAGAGGTTAGTGGCTGATAGCTATGACAGAGTACTGAAGAATGAGTGGTGGCGAAGCGGTGCCTCGGTAGTGTAGTGGTAGAACGCGTCCCGGAATGGGTAAACACGGGTTTACCTCCCGTATGGAGTCAAGTTTTGTTTATCACTCAGTTCTCTTAAGTGAATTTGAAAGATCACAACACTGTGAAAATACTGTTGAAACATAAGGAATCTTGTCTAATACAAACCTTATTTACTTATTTTTTGTACATGAATTATTTGTTATATCATTTGCAATATTTCTTACTTGTTTATTTTGTTTGCTACTTAGTTTAGTTATTCACGTTCGATAATTCGTGTTTCATTTTTAGAATGCAGCTCTGCTTGATTCTTTGAGACCTCGAGAGGTTACACATATATTTCAGAACGCCTCATGGATTTCAAAAAGAAGCGACTTTTCCTTGTCGACCTCTTGTAGCCCACACAGATTCGCCTTCCAGCTCCGAAGGTAGGAGTGCACGCCTCTTCGTATGTCTTCTTATGAACTTGTGGAAAAGGGTAATTACCAAATGACCTGTCCAGTTTATGGAGATATTCTTATAGTCGACGAATTTTTTCGATAAGGACAAGTTCACAATTTTCCTCAGTTACCCAAAATACGAGGTCATTACAGCCTGACCATGGGTTATAACGGCATTGATCTACTGTGACTCTGAAGAAGACGAAGTCCACCGAAACGTCGGCTGTTCAAATAAATTGTATCATAACAACCTAGTATTTCGGCTCTATAGAAGAAAATTGAACTATTGAGCAATCTCGAGATTATCAAGTAGTCGATCGTGGAAGGATTTGATAAGAAATATTTTCCCTGCTTCCCTCCATTGTAGTTATCGCCTATCCTTTCATGTTTCAACTGAGATAGAGTGTCTATGTTCAGGTGTTGATTTCCCCAATAAGATGTCTTCTGCACCGGACACTCAGGTATTTCTTGGTTATCTTTAAGACTGAAAGATTCAAGGAGGAGAATTTTGTTACTCTGCTGTGAGAGAAAGTGGAGAACAAATTTTCATTAAATATGTCTCGTTTTGAGCCTATAACGAAGTTTGTTATGGCACTTATGCAGTGCTATGCATGTGCTTCGGCCTAACAGCTTCATCACTAGCACGGTGCATTTCGGTTCAAACGATTGCTTCATGGGGATAAACCCTAGATATGAAGGAATCGACTCCGAATTGCCAGTCCTTTATATTCAGGGGTTTATTCCTCTACAAGGAATCGGCTGAGCCGAAAAGCACCGTGCTGCTGATGAGTCTGTAAGAGCGATACACGTATCTAGCACTGAAGCCAAATCAGACCTAATGAAAGGCTCAAGATATATTACGGTATTCTATATTGCTTTGAGCAAAGTCTGTAAAAGCAGTCGAATGTTGAGGTACATCGTGTTTTTTTGCAGGTTTCTACGAATAGCGGAAAACGTGGACCTCTGGAGCGATTCACTTTGATGATCGGCGAAAATATTCTACGTTTCAAGATTGTGAAAGCTCCAGTAAAGCAAAATTGTCTTGAGGGTTAGCTGGCTAGCCTTTCTATTTGTTCTCTTTCCCTTCTCATTTTCCCATTCTTTTTCTTCCTATCTGTATTCTTTGAAGTTCTTTAAAAAAAAAAGGAATTTCCCATGTTTACCTTAGCGATACGTTCCTCTGCTAAGATTACTAATCAAAATTGGTTTTTAGAGCAACGGAGTACGTCGAGTACTTGTAGATGCCCTTTATGTGGAAAAATGTTACAAGATAGGAGTGAATGGGAAACGCACGAATCGGTGAGTAGATTAAGCTGAGACGTCGTCTTTGACCCATTGAAGACCAGCGTTAAAAGGCAAACGGCGTCGCGCCGTCGCTTGCGCGGCAGTCGGAGGAGGCGACATGCATGTCTCTGCATTCATGTTTGGCTGTCTGCGTTTGCTTTCCCACGAGATGGGACGCCGACATTATAGTAGCGAGTGGGATTTGACGTTGCGCGACACGGTATGAGACGTACCGTTTGGTTCTTAGAGGATTAAACTGGTAGTGACGCATGTGCCGCAGTTTTTAGAGGTTGCTTTACGTAGCCTTCCATCCTTAGGGAGTCGATGAATTGGTGCCAGACTTGCCTGGTAGGATAGCAGCACTGACTCGATAAAACCATAGGCCACCGCGAGCCATTGTAAAGGCCAAATGTACGTAAGGTCTCTTCGAACGGTGCTTGATGAAATCGAATGTATGGCGCATCTCTCAAAGACTGATCAACCCTGAGACCTTTATCCTTGATCCTTTACGTTCAACTATACCCTTTTTGAGAGGATGCAGCATTTAGGAAGGCCATTGTTTATCGAAACGCTATCGATGCGTCACCTGTAATGCCCACTTCGGCTCAAAAGATTCCTTGGTAGCACATATGCGTTGCCATCCAGGTATGTAGTTATCTATATCTTAAAAAGCGGATTTTTTCAACTTCGGCATTTCTAATCAGTAATAGTAGTCTATTTTATAATTTAATAATATCTAGCCGGCTAACGATCCGATGTTTTCGCCTTCTTTAGAGCCGATGATTAGTGTCGCTTGCCTGCAACCGTTCCTCCTCATCGTTAATTTATAAACCTCATGAAGTTAGCCAAATCAGAATTGAAACTATTATGTAGTGATCGATTATAAATGCCGATAAATCAGATTGAATCACCAGAGAAGTACCAGTAAACTGGATTTTCTAGGTCCACGTCCGCACAGATGTACTGTTTGTACGAAATCGTTTCGTCGTTCAGCGTCCTTGGCTTTGCATATGAAAATGCATATCACGGGTCATCGCCATTTTTGCCAGATTTGTGGTCGATGGTTCAAGTCACTCAGTTCCCTTACCGACCATGAGGTAGGCTGAAATAATGTTTAACGATCATTTTCAGCAATAATTTCACTTTGTAATCTATTCTAGAACACGTGTCTGGCAATGTTAAACGGTGACTATTTTGACTCAGATCGACCGTTTCGGTGGCAATGCTCATATTGTGACAAAATGTTCCATCATCGACGAGATAAGGTCATTTATAAGAAAATCATTTCGTCCGAAGATTTAAAAATCCTTGTCCTACGTAGGAATATGAACGTTGAGTTTTCAGATTATCCATGAGAGAGTTCACACAGGAGAAAAGCCATACACATGTGGACATTGTGGAAGAGGTTTCACACAGTCTCAGGTTTGAGTGAGACATTTTCTTCTGTTATTTCTATGATTTCTAGACAAAATCTGGGGCTGCCATCTTAAGAATACTTACTAATTAATCACTTTACCACTTTAGTTGACCCGTATAACGTTTTTTTTTCTAATGTTGGTCCCTGTATTCTAGCTATTCATCGTCTCTTTCATGCACGTAATAGGATAGTGCTTGAGCACGTCTCCTTGAAATATCGAGAATAGCCAGGTTGGGGAATTTCGTGGGGCGCTTGTTATCGGAGTGTGGAGGATCAAGCCCCCCCTTCCGCTCCTTCTGCACAAATCGCTCGAAAGAATACAAAAAAACCGTTCTTTGTGGTTAAGTGGAGACAAACGAAATATCTATCTCATTTGCTGGAGAGGAATTTTTCATAGAATTACTTGTGACCATTGATTACTAAGACTTGAGACTGCAGCCCCACCTCGCCGATTTTCGAAAAAGCCTTTTCTCGCTGCTATAAAAGGAGATTTCTTGCGTTGCAGACGCGCATATTTCTCGCCGGACAGGGTTCATTTTTGAATTTTCACTAATCATTCGATAGTGTAATCGCTTCTGATTCCGACGCTGTGCTTATATCGTAAAAGACTGTGTCTCTGCAACGCAGCCTGTAAAATGAGTTGAAATCGCATGTGTGAGCAAGGGAGTCCTTTGGGCAATTCACGCGCCTGTGCGTGAGGCGGCCAAGTTCGGTGACGCGATGATCATCGATTTTTCGGGCATATGAACGCTTAGAGAACTACACGTGAATTGGCTAAAGAGTCCTCTTGTTCACACATGCGATTTCAACTTATTTTACTGGCTGCGTTGCAGAGACACAGTCTTTTGCGATATAAGCACAGCGTCGGAATCAGAAGCGATTACACTATCGAATGATTACTAAGTAAAGAGCTCTGTCCGGCGAGAAGTATGCTTGTTTGAAGCGAAAAAAATATTCTCCTATAGCAACGTCAAATAAGTCTTTTTCGAAAACGGGTGAGATGGCGTTGTAGCCTCAAGTGTCGGCTTTGAAATTGTTACTAAGACTTCTATAAAAATTTCCTTTCCAGCGATGCGATTGTTTTTTCATTTGTCCCCTCATAATTGAGTAAAATACAGAGAAAAACATCATGAGATTCGCTAAGAATTTTGTACTCTTATTGAAACCTCACATCTCCTTGACAAACAATCTTTAATCTCTACATTCCATTCATGTCATATTTACAAATTGGCTGCAAGTGAGCATTTCAGACGCTCACAATACATATCAGGACGCATACGGGTGAGAAGCCCTACCCTTGTGGAATTTGCGGACAGGAGTTTCGAGACAGGTTTGTTTGAAGTTTTTGGAACAGTGTTATAATTTTTGCTTCTATTTCCTTGAAAATTTTCCAGTTCTGCTCTACGAAAAGCACGAATATAGGCATGCTACGGTTCCTTCGTCAATGGTTTCTCATTGTATGAAGATTCAGCTATTGAGATTGAAGTAGGTGATGACGAACGTTCATCATGGAACGCGGGGAATCTAACCAGTTAGTGCATCATGGCCTACTTCTACAATCACTTTTCAGTACGTAATGGCCAGATTATAGGCCTCCACCAAGCACGTTGTATTCTTTACCGATCTCATCCTGTATTATATTGTATCCGCCACTGATGAGTGCTCCAATGTTTCTTTTTTTCCGTATTTTTGCATGACTAGTAGTTCTTCAACTGAAACGGTTTTTTTCTGGAATGACTTTCAACATTCAGATTTCTCCGTGAATTATTTCTAGCGCTGTAATCTAAAGATTTTTGATTTTAAAGTTTTTTCGGCAGTGGTATGATGTTACATGAGTACATTTGGTAATGTTGAGTGGTATGCGAAACGTTCGACATCAGTTGAGAGTTGAACTCTCTAATCACCCATACGGAGCACGCGTGCTACCACTGCAACATGGTAACACCGCTCTGCTCCCACTGTTTCTTCGATATAAAATTGCGTAAAATTCTCTGACAGTTATTGGGTTTATGCAAACTATGCAAAATTTGTATTTTGCCGACTTTAGCAGTGGTATGATGCTACAAATTGGATCTATGTATGTCCAGTGATAGCATCGGTGGTGTAGTGGCAGCACGCGCCCGTTCTATGGATAGAACGCTGTTCAACTACCGCTTGATGTCGAGTATGATTTGCCTACTACTTGAGATTCTGGATATCTATAAGATTATTATTCAATCCTTATTCGGTCATTACAATGTAGTTAGTCTATCCCTAACAGATTCCTGAACGGGCAGTAGAAGCGAAAAGGAAAAGAGAAGACGACTTTACTGCCTCAACAGCAAACTGCCTGCTTATTCCTCGTGTGATAGATTAGTTCGTAATTGGCATACATCGTCCCTCTATCACTTATCGAATGTATGATCACCTCGACAAGAGCAGTCTGGTTTGCAAGCAATCCTTACTGCCTACACAAGCCTTTACAGTAAACCATGTTCGGTGAGTAACCCTAGGAAGTGTTTGATCTTCATTTTTTAAAGGTTACAGCGAAGTCATCTACCGTCGCGGCAGCAGACTTGGAGATGTGCGTTCGAGATTTCGTATAGTCACCCCGACTGAATGTTTTTCAAATTGTTAAGGCTCTAAAATCTAAATTTTCCAGACACCAAAGAAGCTTATGTTTCCTTAAAACCTCAGTGTACAAAATAAACCGCGTTTTTTCACCATTGCGCGTAGGCACTAATGCAAATTGCCCGGAATTTGGCGGGCTTCAAATCAGACTACCCGAGGCTGGTATAGACTTTCCGTTTGCATAGCTAATATTTTGAGCTCTTGGACTATTTAGACTCAGATTTACCAGAGTCGATGGTTCAAGAGCTAGCCGATCGCTTTATAGAGTAGTAACCAATGAACTGAAAGCATCGCTTGATTAAAGTCGTACTTCATCCGGTAATGCCTTTTGTATAGGACTGAAGTTCATTTATGCATTTCCACCCTATAGGATCCGTTTCTTTTGCAATAATCAAAAACAAAGCCAATTATATACAATTATAAAAACCTCGTTAAGCTCATTAGTATTGAAAAATATGGCTAGGTGAAAGGCGGAGCGAGGGTCTATCGTACTACACACCTAAATCATTCTACCATAGTATATTCTCACTTGAAGAAAGAGTGATAGGAGGTGACCTCGGTGGTGTAGTATTAGCCCGAGCCTTCGCGATAGGCAAAACTTAAGTTCAACTCCAGCGTGGGGTCGAGAGTTTTGCATACCGTTTAGCATACGCAGATTTAATTTCAAACAAACAATAGTAACAAAATTAACAAAGGTATCATCACAAACAGTGAAGTTGATACGGTAGAATAACAACAAGTACAACAACAATAACTAAATTTCAATGGCATTGAAAATCTGTAAAAATCACCGAAATTTAGGAACGCAAAGGGCTTCTAATCTGTAGTCAAGAAATTATTCAGCTTGACAAGTGTCTATGGGCACTAGCCGACTCTTCAGTAAAAGTAAATCTACTAATCATTCATGTCAGGAGCTCTTTCTCTTCTAGCTAGAATTTTCTTCCTCTTGTTCTTCACGACTTTTGCACTAGTTTTCGCCAATTTCCTCTTTCGAATTCGGCTCACTATGTGCTTTTCTTCTTCATTTTACGTACGTAAGCAGCCTAGAAATATACGCAGCATAGGTCTTCTAGAGGAAAACTATGGAAAGACAATAAATGTTTGATTTTGATAATAATATGTTTTGAGCCGTTTATGAGGTCGAAGTGCTAGACAGGCGTTCGTTTCGTCCTCTAGCACTCTTCAGTAGCACACTCCTCGATTCAGCCAATTCTTTGAGGCTATACTCCTCTATGAAGGAATCGACGCCGAGGATTAAATGACAGCAAGTTAGTTGACAGAAGTATTGATAAACTTGGGAAGATGAATAAAAACCCATAGACCATTACAAACATGAGTTGCTTATCAACCAGATCAACACATGAATAACCTAGTACAACACCAACTGAATCGACCTAATAGACGCAATTTAAACTTCCCCTCCCCTCCCATATCCTTTTAGTCATCCAACATTCTTGTTTTCAGTGTATTCGTTCTTATAGTGACTGATCGTTGCTGTTCATTCGCATCCAAAAACTCGATCAGCTGAAATAGAAAAGGAATCACAATGGGAGATACTGAATGACCAGATGAACAAATGACAAAAATGATGACCTCGGAAGGTTGCGGAAATAATTGCAGGAATTTATTCATCAGATATTCATTATAGCCATATTGAGAGCACAGATCCTTTACAAGGATGGAGAGATAATCCTCACGACTTTTACCTGGTTGACGACGTTTCTTGAAATCACCCAACACCTGAACATACATAATCCTATAATGTATAGAGATTCTTAAATTTTACTTCTTTTGGCAGTGGTATACATAGCCAGAAATATTAATGGCACGCAAAACTTCCGACCCTGAGAGGGAATTGAACTGGCGTTCTACCCATACAGGAGGCGAGCGCTAAACTTTCGAATGATCACTAACACTTTTACGAATAGTTCAGATACCGTGAAAGAAGTAGTTTCTTCATTCATCACCGTCTAACAGAAAAGAACCGCTTACTTCATCTGTTCAGCTATCTTATATATGCCTAAGAGAACGCATGCTATCGCTCCACCACCGAGGCACCGTTTTGTCGATTGGAGCGCACTTCGCCACATCTGTTGCCACTGTCAACTAAGTCATGAGCTTTGTATCAGCATTTCAGAATATATCATCCACATATGATTTTGTGTATTGTAGCCTTATGTAGCAAATAAATGAAAATGTCATGTAATGTTGAATGGATAGACGGAATTATGTGCAACTGAACACGTTAACATCTCAAAATGCATCATCAACGCTTGCATATGCTGTACGTCCGAGGGTAATTTGAACAATTCTAGGTCGTCTTCAGTTCTTAGAAGTTCAATATTGAAACGCACTTGGGGTTCAAAGAATGTTGTATGAAGGTTACATCTACGATTATGACATACAGCAAAGTTTCCTTTGTAATATTATAGAGTTGCAAACTTTTAAAACACTCTAATGATCAAGAAATTATTATCTGCAGCAGAAAAACTAGCTTCGCTAGTTTAGTGGATGTGAGGAGAAGAAGATGGTTATCTAAATAGACGGAAGACTGACAAGATATTCGTTGATACAGTATTCATGGTACGCGAGATTACATATCACTTTCGTTGATTGACTATTCAATCAAAAATTATGAAGAGTAGTCGAGAAAACATTTTCGGATGTTAGTTGTGAGAAGAAAATCGCATCCGATAGATGGGTGAATAGACACCAAAATACAACGATGTTGAGTGATATCCGAAACTCTGATCCTCGAAAAATGCTGAACCTGCGTTTGATCCTTATCGAAGCGTTCGCTAATGAATGCGCTATCGAAGCTCTACCTCTGCTATCACTCTTTCTACGATTTCAACGTATCAAAGCTGTTAGCAAGCAGCCGTTAACAGACTTCGTCTAGTAAGCACGTATCCGCATAAAACACAAATGATCGCTGCTTCAACTTCTGCTTGAGGTTTTGAGGTGTATGCTACTAAGCATTCTTGAATATATTTATATAGTCATAACTTCATAAGACTGCTACAAAAGAGGCAAAATAAAGAATTTTTGTAGATTGTCACGCTATTATGATTCGATAGATACGATAGTCGTCGCACATTGTAATTACGTACGATTTCCGTTGATTTACGACCAAATATTCGTGCTTGTAGATATTTTTGTCGAATGATTCAGTTATCGAGATTTCTGTCATGAGGGATGACAGCGCTTTAGCAGAAAGTTTTCGCACTCGTCCTGGTTAATGTTGTCAACAAATTTACATAGTAAAGTCGTTGAAAATACACCCAGAAGCTGCAACCACCACTTCCTAGTGTCTTATTCTACGCTACTGGCCTTGGTAATATGTAGACTGTAGCGCACTCTAGAAGTTGTACTGTCCCCTATCTGCGTTTTAATTTCATAATATAGAATAGGCAATCCTATGGTCAATTCACTGCGTGAAATAATTCAACGAGAGACAACAACCTTCGGAGATAAGTAAAATTTAGAAATTCTTTTTTTGTAACAAATCCCAAGACCGACTGTATATTAACCTCGGCATGCTTCAATATAATTCCTGATTTTCTTCTTCAAGCAAAACACGAGGTGTTACAATAAACTTTATCCGACAGCTGACGTTTCGGCAGTTCGCCTTCTTTAGAGCCTGGAAAGGCCAAAATGTTCGCAATCCAATCAGTCAAACACCTCCATTACTTTATTAGAAAAAATCACCAGACCTAGATTTTAATCGCATCAAGCACAAAATCAACATCAACATACTTACCGCTTTTTGTATGTGTTCCAATGACGAATACTCTAAAACGCCAACTAGTTCGAAACCGCTTATATGACCGTCTCTGCATAACGAAAGATTGTAAAATATGTCCTGAACGGCAGAGACGGTGATTGCATGAGCTTAGGTACACTCTACCTAATCTCTTGCAAAGCGTGTAGTGATAAATATATAGGCGAAACGGGTAGGCCGCTCTATACACGCATAGAAGAACACCTAGCTGACAACGTTTTTCATAGACGAAGCACTCCCGCTAGGGACGCATATAGCACAGAAGCACGACGGAGTTGATTTTGAAATCGAAGTCACCATCCTTGCCAAAGAGCAAAAAACATCAGCGCGAAAGATCTTGGAAGCGTTTTGGATTTATACGACCAATCCATCCATAAACCACAGGGAGGAATGCCTCGTAAACACTCGTAATATGAGCCAGTATAAAAGACTGTTGTTTTGATGGGTAGGGTGCATTGCGGGCCTATGTGTCTCTCCTTCCGGTGATCTCCACTTGGATCATTCAGTGGAACACATGTAAAAAGCGGTGAGTATGTTGATGTTGATTTTGTGCTTGATGCAATTAAAATATAGGTCTGGTGATTTTTTCTAAAGAAGTAATGGAGGTGTTTGACTGATTGGATTGCAAACATTTTGACCTTTCCAAGCTCTGAAGAAGGCGAACTGCCGAAACGTCAGCTGTCGAATAAAGTATAATGTGACACCTTGTGTTTTGCTCAAAGAAGAAAATCATGAATTTTTTTTGTTTTATGCGTTCATAGCAATGTTGCGAAAAAATATTGGATGATATGCAAAAGTCCGAGCTTTCCAGTGAAGATGAACCTGTATCAAACCCTTTTGAGAGTGATGCGCGTTAACCACTACACTATGAAGGTTTCTACATTGTTAAAGCTTTTTGTGAGAAACGAGTATCCCCTCAGTAGAGTGAGACGCGCAACCGAAGTTACTTTTTTCTTTATCGCTTACACAGAACTCTCATCAGTTTGCCGAGTGGCGGTGACTATTTGAGGTGTGGATGTTGAGGATGGAATAGTAGGAAAAATCATCACCTTCATTGCAGTTGTCTGATGACGGTTCTGTTCAGTATGGCAATGAGCTTCGAGGCTTTCGATTCAACTGTTGCCATTGTAGTTAATGTAGAGTTTTCGGCATTGACAATTTCTAGTATTAGTCTGAGCATATAAATTAAAACGCTCTGCAAATTGCAGTGATCTCTTGCAATCAATGAAAAGACTTTTTTCGTGTTGAATACATGTTTAATTCGTTACAAAGTCTTGCAACAAGATTGAGTTTAATACACTCCAAAATTCTATTTATTGTCGACATTTTTTCCTTTGTAAGCCGAAACTTGAAATTTTTATAAAGCAACTTATTGCGATAGCTGATATTTCGGCAGTTCAGCTTTCTTCAGATCTTGGAAAGATCGGGCTTCCTACAACCAGTGCATCCAAAAACGTCTACAACTTGAAGAAAAAATCAGAACCAAGGTTTCAATCCTGTCAACCGCAAAACACTTTTCAGCCACTCATCACTTTTTATGAGACGTTCACTGAACTGTTCAAGTGGAAACCAACTATGCAGGGATTACATGGACTGCAAATGCACCTTTCAGTACGAGGCCTTTTTCCGTGTGGTTCATGCTCTAATGTTTGCAGCTCGATCTAATGCGCTGATACTTTATGTCCTCGTGCGGGGATGGTAACTTATAGTTCAAAACCATTCCGCTATGTCTGTGTCCTATGTGGGCATTTGTTTTAGTTTCAGAAAAAAAACCTCAACGGCTGCCACGCGCAAAAATTTATTAGTGGTTGGGTTAAAAAGGAAAAAGTGGGATTTATCATTAGTAATAATGCAATTTATTATCTGTACCTTGCCACTTACAAGCTTGTATTTATTATTACCTTTTTCTAAACAAAACAACTGAGAGTGATAATGCGTTAGTAATGACATGTCATATCGTCATCTTTGTCTCTTAAGTACACTGTAATAAACGCTACACGACTGTGAATTTTTTGATCCCTGGCTAATCGAAAGCTGTTCGTGATAAAACTGATATGTAACTCTATTCTGGTGGGCTCTAAATTGACTAACATGTTGTATTCGTAATAATCGTGATGGTTATTGGCAAACAAAATTTATTTTATGTGTAACGTTTCAGAAAATCATGCTGCTTAACAAATAAGTGGCTACATGCACTGACACAAATTCATTTTCTGACTGTTTGCTTATTCTGTCGTAATCCGTCTATAAAATATATATTTTTTATTTGAATTATAAAAAATTATACACCGGTTAGCATGGCTTAGCTAATTTAAAACAAGTTACAGATAGTAGGTGCTCTATAATAACCTAGAAAGCGCAGTGTCTGATGGATATTTGCCTAAATCAGTGCACATGCACATGGAAAAACGAGAAAATCTTGTACGACTGCTGTGTGATGACTTTGCGGCAGCGAAATTTTCTCTATAAGCGAACGCTTCCTGGTTATGGTGTGGGAGTTGCAAAGAGAATACTGTGGCAAAACTTCCGTCGATTAGCAATTCAACTAATGCAGTACGAAGATGCTTATTCACCTTTATTCGCATTTATAAAAAACTCCTTGAGGGATAGATGATTCGACAGTGACGATTCTGTTCTATTTATGTCACGCACCAGCAAATAATTTGTGAAAGGTCTGTAAAGAGCATTCTCACTACTCGTGGAACATATTCGATGTTTCAATGGGTTGACCATTATTTTGAGGCAATGCACATGGTCACAGAGATGATTTCTAGAAAAGTTCTCAGTACTTTTCTGAAGTCGTCTTTTTGGACTGTTTTGAAACCGAATCAAAATAATCGCCAGGTAGACAACAAATTTCAGAGCACGGTCATTTTCCGCGGATAAAAAGTGTCGAACAGTCATTGCTATAGATGAAATTTGAACCGCTAACAGCAAATAATTACTCACTGTATGAGCTACCTCAACTAGCTGTCAATTGAAAATAGTTGAATCACGATCATTTAACAAGTCTTCAAGAATAAATTCTATCACAGCCGTGCTATAACTGCATAATACAAAAGACAATTAAGCAAAAAAGCAAAAGGTGAAACAATAAAAAATTAAAAACATTCAAGCATTAGAAAATAGAAAGCTTTCTTGGAAACACAGCTTGTTGATCATTCTTTAAACATCATTTTGCACGGTCAGATAATCTCCTGTTCCTGCAATGTCCTTGAATAATGATCGATTCAACGCGATATGAATTTAGAGGATAACCATACTAAGGCTTTTCAAATGGAGAAATTTACCCAATCCTATACAGGTCCGACACCAATTTTTAAACGAATGTCAGTACTGGTTACTCTGTAATGTGATCACAAAACCGCTGTAATCATTTTAAACAGAATCGCCACCACTGCGCTGCCCGTATCTTGTACATTTTTTGATCACGAAAAATCCTTGCTTCGTCATTCAAACTGCCTAAAAATAAAATCTGTTTTTTCTACACGCAAAAGAGAATTTAGAGACTTACACAACATTTCGTGAACATCATTCGCGATTTGTATATATGACCTCAGACTGAAGCTGAACCCGTATTTCTCATTCATATCGAGGGCGCATGCTACCATTACCACTGACACCACCGAGATATCGGAAGCATCATAACATTGCGGGAAAGCACTAAAAACGAAGAATGTATAAGAGTTATATATATATATATATATATATATATATATATATATATATATATATACGACGGCTTTCAGTTTGATTGGGTGTAATGTGGTATGTGCTCACGCCGGCAGAACTTGTTGAAGGTGGGTTGCTGACAACTGCGATGGGATGTGTCAAAAAAGAGTAGTGCAAAGCCGTATGATCGATGTAGTACTAGATACGCGCCCTTGTGTTGCTGAGACGCGTGCTCAGCTTCGTCTAGGACTGGCCTTTTCCATACGTCTCGATTCTCTATTTCTACATATGTCTTCAACAATGTCAACAATCCCATTACATCGTTATGCGCCGCAGGACCACCCTCTCCGAAGAATGAATTATATCGCCCTTTACTTCAGTCCATCACTCTCACGTTTTCGTTGTTATTGAGTCTTTAGCACACCTACTAGATCCAAAAATTCTAGAAAGTTTGACATTTCCAGCCATAAAGAAGAAAATGGTGTACAAGTGGAATTAACAATGAAATACTATATAGCTGCTGAAGTGACAACTTACAACAGTGAAATTTTCTCCTTTTGCAAGCGGTCAGTTCCTGGTTAAGATGGTGTATGGGAGGTGCTAGAAGGATGTTTTGGCGAAACTTTTTGATGATGAGCAGTTCAACTATTGCGATGCGGCAAAAGAAGAAGCGGCATAGTGTCACTCCGATCGTCTTCTCAGGTATGTCCACTTTTTTGCGAACATTTTTTTGAACTTTCAGCGCAATCAAAAGAACAGTCTAGGCAGTCTACCGCTTACACGCCAGCAGTAGTTTTTGAGAAACAATCTCAGTGCGATATTTGAATCCTCCAGTGGAACATCGCAGATATGTTTGGCCTAATACTACGCTGCCTTCATCAGCAACAAATTGGAAAAGCTAAATAAGCGTGATTTTTATTGCGGAGATTCTGACAAAAGAAGAAGATTGCCTTTTCAATCGATTCCATAATTCAAATATTTTATGCAGAAAATGTATGGTGTAATGACAGTGTTTTGTTTCCTTCAAAATTTCTTGCATGTGGGACAAGACAGTTTTTCATGTCACAGAGACATAACAGAGATAGTCCGCTGCATCTGTGACAATACCACAATCGTTGAATTCTTTATTAAGCGACTACATACATGTATCTTCCGAGGTTCAAAATTCGACGGGTGTTTTATCTCATTAACTAATCTTCACATGTGACAGTGTATTTTGAGCTTTTCATGCGATCTCTTATGGCACACTTATACACTGCAAGACAGGTGTTTCAGTTTGACAGCCTAGTCAGTTGCACGGATGCCTTTTTGTTTACTCAGTCTCTAAGGGATCTGCCCCTGTAAAGTCACTGTGCAAGTGATGAGACTGTAAAGCCGAAATACGCGCCCGGCACTGTCTAAGTGCAGATAATAGACGGCATGAAAGGCTCAGAATACATTATCAGATTATAGTAATCCTAAACGAAGCATCAAAACAGTCGATTAAAAGGTTTCTCACAACCTTCACATGACTCGAAATAGCGGAATCGTTGCGCTCTCTGCTGAGTTGGACAGTAGATTTTTCCCATAATCATTTAGGAATGATTCTGCTTACAATGCTCAGTTTGGGAAACATGGCAAAGGTTCCAACGCGTTCGCTCCCTATTCTTCTGCTGGCTACGGGTGCAGTGCTGGGATGTGGAACAGTTCCAGGTGGGCCAGGTCTTAGAGAAAAAAAATCCTTCCGATACTGTAATTATGTGCATTTGCAGCCATATACTTGGATCTCTAGCTAATGTTGATATATTTAGTAATTTATCACAAATCAAAAACGTCGTAACCTAGAGGGTGACGTTTCCACAGAAACAGTATGGTGTTGTTTACCAGTAGTTAATGAAATTGGTCCGACTTCACTTTTTTATGAATTACATATTAGAGACTACTAGGCTTATGACTCGTTCTGAATCAATTCCCAATTCAATGAACATCTTTTTCTCATCGAGTTGAAAGGACGCATGCAGACTTATTGATCTGCCTCCGACTCATTTCAATCCGCCTAGGATGTTGCTAATGAACAACTTGACCTACCCATTTTCTCGAACGTTGCTCTTATTACTAGTTAAATTAAAGCTCATTCATTTACTTCTTTCATTGTTTAATATATTTCATCACTCTCAGTTATTATATGTGAGATCAAAAAAACTATGAAACATGTTTGAATGTCAACTCATTAGCCAAAATCCGTTAAATTCAGCTGCGTCGAGGACATGGAGATTTAACGTTACCGGCTTCAGCTTGCCAGTAGCAATGGCGTTCTCTACAGATGCAGCAGCGCGGGCACAGGTTCCCCAGATTTCACCGAATTCAGGTCAGCAGAAGCATTCGTGAAGCGTCTTATAATACAAGGGGTGAGTTCGGACTTCTCAGAAAGTAGGTTTTTTGGAGGAAAAATCATGGATAGACACTCCTTGTTGTATGACTAGTCACAATTCTGACAATAGAGCTGTTTGAAAGGCTCTACTTAAGAAAAAATTCGAATCACTTTCGAAAAGACTTTCTCAGCTAAGTAAAACTTCGTTCCATAGGTACTCGACGTTCTTGAACAGCAGGGACGAGCAGCTGGTCTTCCTGATTCTGTAATCACAACCATTTTGGGTCAGCTCGGCATCAACGTCCTCTACACACCACTACCATGTCCCAAGGTTTCTGTTGAGCCATCACAGATGGGTAGGTATTCAACTTTCAGAATCCACTGCAGAGAAAACACGCATTTCGTCCATGTCTAGCCAGAGATTTTTTGAATATCTCCGCTACTGTATCGAATCGTCTTGTGTTGAAGAAATGCTGAAAATTGCTATCAAGTGTTTGGGAAAGTTGTGAAAGCTTAATTTACGAGTTTTTTCATGAGCATATTTTTGAGTGACTAAGAAAACACGGATATGTCGTGGAAATGTTTGTTAGGATGATGTCCCGGTGTGTCTGTCTTCTCCAAAGCCGACTTCATTTCAGTGGACTATCAACAGCTATGAGATAGACGGAGAAGAAATATTAGTACCCAAAGCAGAAATTGAGGTATCCACATGACAGATAGAGACTGGCACTCTAATCATATATATCGAGAAACACAATTTGAAACTAACCAATTTTATGCTGTTATAGAAAATTACTTGTGAAATGATTTGGCGATTTCATTCAGTAGAATTCTTAAGCGAGCCATTCCGTTTTGAATAGAAATTTCGAAAAAACAAAAATCACCAACCAGATATCATTTCTTCATTTGCTTGACTTTCTAGAAAAACAATGTTTGAATGAGGCAGTTTGTTGCAGTTAATCGAGATCCGATGGCAACGATGACGAAATGCGTAATTTTCGGCAACACTGTGACGACAACATGTCTTGGAATGGGAGCGCCAGGAGTATTACCAGCAGCAGCGAATATGTGTACGCTAGGCATGCCTATGCATTTCACGCCAATTCCCCCACAGCACCTATTAATTTCGGGAACTCTCACGGTTTGAACTGTGTAACTACGCAACATCGCTTTGAATAACAAGAGTAATTTGTTTAGACTTCAAATCTCATCATGGCTAATTGGAGCAGGGAGATGTGGCAAAGTGTGGTGAACAGAGTGCTCCGAATGATTACAACGGGTCCGTTTGAAACGCACTTCGCCACGGCAGTTGCCACCGTCACATGAGATGTGAAATTAGTGGAGAGTGTATTAAAATAAATTATTTAACCTATGTATTTTTCAAGCTATAATCTTACAAAGCCAATAAACGAAAAGCCATTGAAGTAAAGGGGAAACATTGGGCAGCATGACGCCCCTGAGTCTCTTAGAATGCATCGTTAACGTTTGCAATTGCTGAACTTGTGTCGGGGAAATTTGGGGGATTCGAAAATCTCGCCATTTTTAATGGTTTGAAATCAGCAGGATAGAGCAGGATAGAGTGATTTTGACAGATACGGTAATTCTAGGAAACCGAAATTGCTTACGACTTTCCTTGTTTGACGACTCACATATCCCTTTTACGGATATTTTTGTTTAAATATAATCATTTATTGAAATCCTTGCTAGGAAAGATGGTTTTGGTTCGTGTGCAGGGTTTTACATTTGTCACAATTTCATGCTGTCGGCAAATCTCAAGTGAAGTCGCTTAAAATGAGGCGAGGACTGGTATAATCCTTCCCTGATACTTTCTGCGGTACAGCTTTCTTAGTAAGCGTTATAATGTGATGTGAACGAGAATCCTTATGAACCCATAGCTGAGATTTTATATACACTCTATTTTTCTGTTATCTGTCTTATTTATTTTGCTTCGTCTATCTAGTGTTTATTCACTGTACGGATCCCAGTAATTCTAGCATTTAGTTCGTTTCTTCGTCTTTTTCTTGAACGTTGCATAAAATTCACTGAGCGAGTCTCCTCAAAATCCAGAGGATTTCAAGGCTGCGGCGTTTGATAATACGTTCGTTCTTGACTGACGGGAGTATTGTTGGCGGGGCTTGGCCCGCCCGAGCGCGCCTCGGCGAGCATCAGAACCACTCGGCCACGACGCCCCTCTCTATCCCTTACCTGAGGTTTTTTTATTTCAGAAAGTGTAGTATGTAGTCCTCTAGCTAGTTAATTCTAGTCGATTGGTTCCGTCGCAGTCGTCCTTCACGGAGCTCTTCGATAACTTCTATTGTCGTTTCGACTAATGCTTGAGGCGGATTTCGTTTTCTTCATGAATGTTGCAGAATGCTGGTCAAGATAGTTCTCCCTGCTGTTTCAGGGGTTTCGTAGGTCTCTCGTTTATTGCCTGCAAAAAGGTGGGGGGGGGGGGGGGGGGAGGAGGCACAACCAGCACTTTGATTTTTGATAACCTTCTTCACTAACCACTTGTTCATCGCCTCTTTATTTATCTATTCCGTAAAATGATTCCGTTTTTCTCCATGGGTGGGTACAGAATTGTCTACAAAGATTTGTCCAGCACAGAATATTTTGGCGTCAGTTTTTATTGTCCTGTAATTTGTTTGTTTAGTATTGTTTTATATCATATTTTTACCATACTTAAACTTTTCGGGGACCATCAACCCACTTCTTTTGCATCTCTATTCCCATTGTGGGGACGCGTGGAATATATTGTTGTATTGTTTCAATTGTACTATTGTTATTTTCGTATGTCACATTATATCTGAATATATTACGCTGTTATAAGTGAAAAAATGGCAGCGTTAATACAATTAAGATAACGCTACCATCAACCGCTTTTTATGGGCCCGCCCAAAACAATATAATCTTGTAAAGAGATGACATGTTTTGAGCCGTTAGGTCTAGTGCTATATAATCCTCTATAAAGGATCATTTAGTTTCAGGGGATCGCCTGAAGCGAGGGAGGGTGCTACTGATGAGTCCCAATAGGACGAAATAGAAGCCTATTTGGAACTAGACCTACCGTCTCAAAACATGTCATATCCTAATCACAATTAAGATAATAGAATAATGTATTGAATACTTTCGTGTCCTGTGGCTGGATGCAGAGAAGGTGGGCCCTCGATCTCGGAAGATTTAATCTTTATTTCTTGAAATTATGTGCGCATACATATGTCTATGAAAGGATAATTTGTGGAGATATGTGATCTATAAGGATTCTTTCTTATTTACCGTTTCCGAGCAGTAATTTGGCGTTAAACTGATATATCCGAGAATGTTCGTTGACATGCAAAACTCAAATCCTCGCGCGGGAGTCGAACCAGGTTCCCATCTTTTGTAGGGGCGATTGCTAACCACTGCATATCGAGGCTTTTGTTTGTATATGAGTCTTTCTGCGATGCAAAGGTATCCTGTCGGTAGAGGATGAGTCCCAGGTTCGATTCCCGCCCGAGATTCGAAGTTTCGTTTATCGGTTTCTGGATAATTCTGTTGTCTTACAGAATACTACTGGCTTCTTGAAGTATGAAAGTTGAGGACTCGGACTTGCGAGAGGAGTCGTCGTCCTCATTGCAGTCGTTCGATGATGCTTCCTCAGTGCTCTATGGCAATGAAACCTCGGAGGCAATCAATGAATCTGAAGGTGGTTTTCCATTGCATTTGAGGAAATAAGCACTTATTTCAGTACATGGCGTTACGGTGGTGACGAGAGTTCCACAGGAGATGATGTGGGATCATCGACGGTAGTGAAGAATCGATCTTATTACCATCTCAAGCCGTCGGCTCGTCGAATCATGGGTGGAGCACGGGCAGTCGAACTCGTCGGATCAAAGTGTTACAGGTGAATGTGATTTCTTATGTTATGATGTTATGTTTACTTACCGTTTATTTACTACTTTTTCTTTATTAATATTTATGTATTGTTACTTATTTGAATTTGTAAATCATTTGTTGCTTTTAAATAATCTGTATGCTTACTTATTTCGTTTACTACATATTCTGTTTATCCATATATTCATAATGTATATTCGCTACTTTTCAGTTTAAGAGCACAAGATCAGGAAGCGATCCCACTTACTGGACAAAGTCTTTCAGTGGTACTTAGAGCAATCAATCGAAAACTTTAATCTTTAGATAGCGCGGTACATAGGCATTTCTTGAAAAAGTCTCGTTGTATCGCGTTAACGGAAGGAAAAATTTTGTTTTTACACGCGCATAATCCTCGCAGTGCGATGTTCTTTCTTTAGACTGTTAGTAATCATTCACTAGCATAAGATTTAGCGTTTCCAGCGCCATGGTCATTTTCTGGAAAAGTTGTCTCTCTGCAATGCAGCAGGGAAAATAAGATTGATTTACAGGAGCGGACATGTGTTCTTTTGCTAAACTACGATCAATGGCGTTTCGGCGGATAACATGTGATGTCTAATTTTTGTTATTCAACTATGAATCATTTTTCCGCTTTGAAGGAATCTCCAGATTAAGCGTATGACATTGATACTACATGATTCTTCTACACTTTCATATGCTTTTCGTGATTCCAGCAAAATTATAGTAGAATGTCGCGGCCGATGTAAAACATAATCTTATTTCGAATTTTACAGCGTTACAAAACTGTCTTTTCAAAAAACCGCCCCGTACGGCTCTAGCCAGAGATTTAAGCGTTTGATTGATTACTAGCATTCCTATGAAAAATTGTTGTCCAGCGAATAGGATCGTTTCTGTAACCCATACCGCCTAACAAGAAAACCGCTTAGTCTATCTGTTATGTATCCCACTTACGCCCAAGAGGATTGAGTCATGAGCAAAAATTTAATCTCAGATAAGAGTTGAATCCGCCTTTCACTCATACCGAGGGCGCGTGTTACCACCACTGTAGTTGTTTATGTTTAGGTGGTGATGTCTCCAGTAATATGTCTTCTGCTCCAGAAACTCAGGTATTTCCTGGTTATCTTTAACAGTGAAAGATTCAAGGAGGAGAGTTTTGTTATTCTGCTGTGAGAGAAGGTGGAGAACAAAATTGCATTGAATATGTCTCGTTTTGAACCTATAGTGAGGTCTGTTTATGGCACTTATGCAGTGCTATGCATGTGTGTGGGCCTTACAGCTTCATCAGTAGCACGGTGCCTTTCGGTTCACCGATTGCTTGCGTGGGGATAAACCCGTACATATAAAGGAATCGACGTTGGATTGCCAATCCTTTATATGTAGGGGTTTATGCTTCTGCAAGGAACCGGCTGAGCGGAAAAACATCGTGCTACTGATGAGGCTGTAAGACCGATACACGTGTCTAGCACTGAAGCCATATCAGACCTTATGAAAGGTTCGAGATATATTAGGGTATTGTTTATTGATTTGAGCAAAGTCCACAAAAGCAGTCGAATGTTGACGTACGCCGTGTTTTTTTGCAGGTTTCTACGAATAGCGGAAAACGTGGACCTCTGGAGCAATTCACTTTGATGATCGGTGAAAATATTCTACATTTCAGGATTGTGAAAGCTCCAGTAGAGCAAAGTTGTCTGACGATTAGCTAGCTTGTCTTCCTATTTGTTCTCTTTCCCTTCTCTTTTTCCTATTCTTTCTCTTCCTATCTGTATTCTTTAAAGTTCTTTAAAAAAAAAGGAATTTCCCATATTTACCTTAGCGACACGTTCCTCTGCCAAGATTACTATTCAAAGTCGGTTTTTAGAGCCACTGAGTACGTCGAGTGCTTGTAGATGTCCTATATATGGAAAAATGTTACAAGATCGGAGTGAATGGGAAACGCACGAATCGGTGAGTATATTAAGCTGAGACGTCATCTTTGACCCTTTGGAGACCAGCGTTGATAGGCAAACGGCGTCGCGCCGTCGCTTGCGCGGCAGTCGGAGGAGGCGGCATGCATGTCTCTGCATTCATGTTTGGCTGTCTGCGTTTGCTTTCCCACGAGATGGTACGCCGCCATTATAGTAGCTGAGTGGGATTTGGCGGTTCGCGGTGCGGTATGAGACGTACCGTTTGGTTCTTGAGGATTAAACTGGTAGTGACGCATGTGCCGCAGTTTTTAGAGGTTGCTCTACGTAGCCTTCCATCCTTAGAGAGTCGATGAATAGGTGCCAGACTTGCCTGGTCGGATAGCAGCACTGACTCGATACAACCATAGGTCACTGCGAGCCATTGTAAAGGCCAGATGTACGTAAAGTCTCTTCGAACGGTGCTTGATGAAGTCGAGTGTATGGCGCATCTCTCAAAGACTGATCAACCCTGAGACCTTTATCCTTGATCCTTTCCGTTCAAACTATACCGTTTTTGAGAGGATGCAGCATTTAGGAAGTCCACTGTTCATCGAAACGCTATCGATGCGTCACCTGTAATGCCCACTTCGGCTCAAAAGATTCTTTGGTAGCACATATGCGTTACCATCCAGGTATGTAGTTATCTATATCTTGAGGAGCTGCTTTTCTTCAACCTCGGCATTCCTAATCAGTAACAGTAGTCTGTTTTATGATTTAATAATATCTAGCCGGCTACGTTCCGATGTTTTCGCCTTCTTTAGAGACGATGATTAGAGTCGCTTGCCTCCAACCGTTCCTTCTCATCGTTAAATTATAAACCTCATGAAGTTGGCTAAATCAGAATCGAAACTATTATGTATTGATCGATTATAAATGCCCATAAATCAGATTGAATCACCAGAGAAGTACCAGTAAACTGGATTTTCTAGGTCCACGTCCGCACAGATGTACTGTTTGTACAAAGTCGTTTCGTCGTTCAGCGTCCTTAGCTTTGCATATGAAAATGCATATCACGGGTCATCGCCATTTTTGCCAGATTTGTGGTTGATGGTTCAAGTCACTCGGTTCCCTTACCGATCATGAGGTAGACTAAAACAATGTTTAACGATCATTTTCAGCATCAATCTCACTTTGTGATCTATTTCAGAGCACGTGTCTGGCAATGTTAAACGGTGACTATTTTGACTCAGATCGACCGTTTCGGTGGCAGTGCTCATATTGTAACAAAATGTTCCATCATCGACGAGATAAGGTCATTTATAAGAAAATTACTTTGTTGGAAGATCTAAGAATCTTTTCCTATTTAGGAATATTAACGTTATGTCGAGGTTTCAAAATATCCATGAGAGAGTTCACACAGGAGAAAAGCCATACACATGTGGATATTGTGGAAGAGGTTTCACGCAGTCTCAAGTTTGAATGAGACATCTTCTTTTATTATTTCTATGATTTTTGGACAAAATCTGGGGCTACCATCACAAGAATACTTGCTAATTTATCACTTTACCTTTTTAATTGACCCTTATGGCGTTTTTTTTCTAATGTTGGTCCCTGTATTCTAGCGTTCAATTCGTCTCGTATTCATCGCTTGATTGAGATTTTCTCTTTCGTGAACGTTACAGAATACTGGTTGAGCACGTCTCCTTTCAATATCGAGAATAGCCAGGTTGGGGAGTTTCGTGGGCGTTCGTCATTGGAGTGTGGAGGATCAAGCCTTCCCCTCCTCTCCTTTTGCACATATTACTCGAAAGAATCCAAAAAACGTTTTTTGTGGTTAAGAAGGGACAATGAATACCGATCTATTTGCTGGAGAGGAATTTTCCATAGAATTACTTGTGACCATTCAAAAACTGAGACTTCAGGCTGCAGCCCCACGTCGCCGGTTTCCGAAAAAGCCTTTTTTCACGTTGCTACAGAAGAAGATTTCTTGCGTTGCAGACGCGCATATTTCTCGCCGGACAGAGTTTTTTTTTTGAATTCTTTGAAGGGTTCCCCTCCAGCGAATGAGATTGTTTTTTCATTTGTACCCTCATAACTGAGTGATATCCAAAAACATGAGTATTCGCTCAGAATTCCTCACTCCTATTGGAGCCTCAGGTCTCCTCGACAAAAAGTCTTTTATCTCTACATTCATCCATGTCATATTTACAAATTGGCTGCAAGTGAGTATTTTCAGACGCTCACAATACATATTAGGACGCATACGGGTGAGAAGCCCTATCCTTGTGGAATTTGCGGACAGGAGTTTCGAGATAGGTATGTTTGAGGTTTTTAGAATAGTTTTATATTTTCGCTTCTATTTCCTCTAGAAGGTTTTTCAGTTCTGCTCTACGAAAACACGAATATAGGCATGCAACGGTTCCTTCATCAGTGGTTTCTTCATTGTATGAAGATTCAGCTATTGAAATTGAGGTAGGTGGTGACGAACGTTCTTCATGGAACGGTGGGAATCTAACCAGTTAGTGCATCATGGCCTACTTCTACGATCACTTTTTAGTACGTAATGGCCAGAGTATAGGCCTCCACCAAACACGTTGTATTCTTTACCGATCTCATCCTGTATTATAATGTTTCCGCCACTGATGAGTGCTCCAATGTTCCTTTTTTTTCGTATTTTGATCTGACTAGTAGTTCTTCAAAATAAATGGTTTTTTCTGAAGTGACTTTCAACATTCAGATTACTTCGTGAACTATTTCAGCGCTGTAACTCAAAGATTTTTGATCCTAAAGCTTTTTGGCAATGGTATAATGTTACAAGAGTACATTTGATAATGTTGAGTGGTATGCAAAACGTTCAACATCAGGTGAGAGTTGAACCCTTACTCACCCATACGGAGGACGCGTCCTACCACTGCAACATGGTACAACCGCTCTGCTCCTACTTTTCTTCGATATAAACTTGCGTAGCTAACAGCAACCGAACTTGAACGGGTTTGGTTTGGAAGAGAGATATCGGTATCAAACCCAATCTCTCTGACAGCTTCTGGGTATAGTGTAATCTATATAAATTTGTATTTTGCTGACTTTAGCAGGGGTACGATGCTACAAATATGGATCTATAAAATGTCGAGTGATGGCATCAGTGGTGTAGTGGTAACACGCGCCGGTTCCATGTGTAGAACGCTGTTCACCTATCGCTTGATGTCGAGTGTGATTTGGATACCACTTGAGATTCTTGGATATCTTAAGAGTATCGTTTGATCCTTATTCGGTCATTACAATGTAGTCAGACTATCCGTCAGCAGATTCCTGAACGGGCAGTAGAAGCGAAAAGAAAAAGGGAAGACGACTTTACTGCCTTAACAGCAAACTGCCTTGCTTATTCCTCGTGTGATAGATAGGTTCGTAATTGGCATACATCGTCCCTCTATCACTTATCAAATGTATGAAGCTGGACGAGAGCAGTCGGGTTTGCAAGCAATCCTTACTACTACATAAGCCTTTACAGTAAAGTATGTTCGATGAGTAACATCACGAAGATTTGATCTTCATTTTTCAAGGATTATAGCGAAGTCACCTACTATCGAGGCAGCAGATTGTAAATGTGCGTTTCGAGATTTCGTGGAGTCACCCCGACTAAATATTTTTCTAATTGTTAAGGCTCTAAAATCTAAATTTTCCAGGCACCAAAGAAGCCTTTATAGCTTCTTTGCGATCATTTCTCTCTTATCGATGATCACGTCCCTTCAAACCTAGGTATAACAAAGTAAACCGCGTTTTTTCTCCATTTCGGGAGGCACTAATGCAAACTGCCCGGCATTTGGTGGGTTTCATATCAAACTACCTGAGGCTGGTAACACATTTTCTGTTTGCATAGCTAAATTTTGAGCTCTTGAACTGTTTAGACTCAGATTTACCAGAGTCGATGGTTTAACAGCTAGCGATCGTTGTATCGAGTCGTATCCAATGAACTCAAAGCATCGCTTGAAAGAAGTCGTCTTTCATGCGGTAGTGCCTTTTGTATAGGACTGACCATTTCCATCCTATAGGATCCGTTTTCTTTGGCAATAATTAAAATCAAAGCCAATTATATACAATTATAGAAATCTCGTTAAGCTCATAGTATAGAAAAATATAGCTAGGTTAAAGGCGAGCAAGGTCTACGTTACACGCTCAAATCATTTCAATCATAGTATATTCTCACTCGAAGAAAGAGTGGTAGGAAAGCGAGTGACTTGGTGTGTAGTGCTAGCCCGCCTGCGGCATGGTAAGACGCATGTTCAACTCCCGCCTGGGTCGAGAGTTTTGCATACCGCTCAATATACGTGGATTTATTTTCAGACAACAATAGTACAAAATTAACAAAGGTATCATCACAAACAGTGAAGTTGAGACGGTAGAATAACAACAAGTACAACAACAATAACTAAATTTCAATGGCATTGGAAAATCTGTAAAAATCACCGAAATTTAGGAACGCAAAGGGCTTCTGATCTGTAGTCAAGATATTATTCAGCTTGACAAGATGTCTATGGGCACTAGCCGACTCTTCAGTAAAAGTAAATCTACTAATCATTCATGTCAGGAGCTCTTTCTCTTTTAGCTAAAATTTTCTTCCTCTTGTTCTTCACGACTTTTGCACTAGTCTTCGCCAATGTCCTCTTTCGAATCCGGCTCACTATGTGCTTTTTCTTCTTCATTTTACGTACGTAACCAGCCTAGAAATATATGCAGCATAGGTCTTCTAGAGGAAAACTATGGAAAGACAATGAATGTTTGATAATGATATGTTTTGACCCGTTTATGAGGCCTAAGTGCTAGACAGGCGTTTGTTTCGTCCTCTAGCACTCTTCAGTAGCACAGTCCCTCAATTCAACCGATTCTTTGAGGCTATGCTCTTCTATGAAGAAATCGAAGCCGAGTGATAAATGACCGCAAGCCAGGTGATAGAAGTGTTGTTGAACATTGTGTTCGAAAAGAAAAACCTTCAAGCATTAGAAAATGGAAAGTCTTAAGGGCATAAGTTTTCTGGTGATTTTTGAACATTATTTTACACGGTCAGATAATGTGCTGTTCTTGCAATGCCTTTGAATACTGATCGATTCAGTGGGATATGAATTTTCGAGTATAACCCTACTGAGGCATTTCAAATGGTTTATTTAAACGCCACATGACGAATTTATTTTCTTTGCACGTAAAAGAGAGTTCTTGAGACAGAGACGTACATTTCGTAAATATCATTAGTGATTCGCATGTGACCTCAGACGGGAGCTGAGCCCGCATTTTATTCATATCGAAGGTGCATGCTACCATTACACCACCGAGGTAATGAACCATCACAGCACTGAGGAAAGCACTAAAAACGAAGAATGTGTAAGAGTTCTACATACGACGGTTATCAGTTAACTGTGTTTGATATGATATGTGCTTACCCGACAGAATCAGTTGAAGGTGGGTTACTGACACCTACGACGAGGTATGTCAAAAAAAAAAGGAGTTGTGCAAGGCCGTAGCATTGCTGGTGATGTGCTAGCAGCGCACACTAGTATAGGTAAGAGGTGTTTAACTCCCGTGTTATAGTGAACTTTTGCATACCTGTCGATTCTCTATTTCTACATATGCCTTCAACATTGTCAACAATCCCATCACATCATTATGTTCCGCAGAAGCACAATTTTCGAAGAATGAAAGAGAGTCTTCCTCTACTTCGCTTTATCACTCCCGTGATTTTACTACCAATAAGTCCTCAGCCTGCCTAATAACACCAAAAGTTCAAGGAGAAAGTCTGACATTTTCAGTTGCAAAAAAGAAAATTTTCTAGAATAAAGTGAAATAAACGATGAATAACTGGAGTGAGAACTTGCAGCAGTGTGATTTCCTTGAAAAACCTTCACTTCCTGGCTATGATGGCGTATGGAAAGTGCGAGGAGAATATTGTGACGGAACTTTCGATGATTAGCAATCCAACTAATGCGACATGAAGTGCTTATTCATCTTGAAAACACTTTCATAGACAATCTCGTGAAAAAGACGATGATTCGACTGTGCCAATTATGCTTAACCTTCGAGATGCGTGTGTAAGTATTCGGTTAAAAGAGTGTAAAAAATTTCATTACGTTGGAATCAGTTGGTAGCTTCACTGACTTGATCACTATCTTAAGGCAACGATTATGCTGACGCAACTGTCTCCCAGAAAACCTTCGAGTACTCTGGTTCAAAAATCATCTTTTGAGCTGTTTTGAACGCAACGCAAGTTCTCGTTTGGTAGACGATAACTGGAAAGTGATGAACACTCCTTAGTACATAAGCATTTCATACCATTGATGGCAGTGGTCCATCACTGCACTATCTAGCTTAATTAGCTATCAACTAGAAACATTTGAAACAGTATTATTTAGCTGAGCCAGAACAATTTTCTAAGAAAGGAGATGACTGTTCAAGCAAAAACGGACAAATTAGTTCTTGAAAATTAAAAACATGTAATTCATAGAAACCTTTAACAAAATGCAACTTTCTGCTAATTTTTGTGCTTAATTCTTTGCATCATCCGAAGTGTATGTACCGAGTAATGTCTTTGAATAGTGATCGAGCCAATGCGATGTGATTTCCGTGGATAGCCGCACTACAGCACTAAAAATTTGAGAACTATGGTAGATACATTTTGGATTTAGGCGTGAATTGGACTTACTTAGCTCGGAATATGGTCGCGCAAGCACTGTGCTCGTACTTAACAGTTCTATACCAATAAACTTTCCGCACTTCCTTTAATTTATTATTCAAAAGAAAATCATCGCTTCGACTTACAAAACTTCCAGTGACGAATTCTGCCTTCTTTTTACGCGAAAAAAAAAATAGAAAAACTCATGTGAGGCATTGTTAACATCTGCGTTTGAAATTTGCAACGTTGAGAAGGTGGCAAAGAAAGAAGCAGAATGGCCCACCCTAATCGTCTTCGCAAGGAATGTTCCCTTATTTTAAACATTTTAATGGACTCCCAGGGTAATCGAAATGCATAGTCTAGGCATTCCCACCGCTTGCACCCCACTAGTAGTTTTTCAAGCAGGGATCTCAGTTACGGTGTCTGAATCCTTTAATGAAACTGCGCAAATACATTTGAGCTGATACTACAGCACTGCCTCCATCAGCAAAAAATTGTAAAACTAAATAAGTGTGACTTTCGCTGATAAGAATCTGGCAAAAGAACAAAATTGACTTTCCAATCGATTACTAATTTGAATCTTTTATACTCAAAAGTGGATGGTGTAACGACGGCACTCTGTCTCATTCAAAGTTTCTCACATGTGGGAAAAACAGTATTCCATGCCGCAGCGACATAACAGTGATAATCGTTGCATCTGTTAAATTATCGCATTGACTGAACTTTTCGCTGAGCGATTACCTATATTTATCTTTCGAAGACTCGAAATTTGAGAAGGAACTTTACTTCATTAAGTAATCTTCACATGTGACAATCTATTTTGAGCCTTTCATGAGGCCTATCATGGCACACTTATACAATGCAAGACACGTGTTTCGGCTTTACGGCTTCGTCAGTTGCACGGTGTCTTTCGTGAGTCAGTTTCTAGAAGATCTAGAAGTTTCTTTGAGTTTGAAGTTTTTTGAAAAAAAGAAATTTTTTTGAGGCTCACTATAAAGATGAAGAAATTATCACCAGATGTTGAAAAGCCAGCTTCGGGAGTTAAGTATGTGAAGAACAATCACACCTAAATGAAGGGATAGTAAGCAACATGATCTTCGTCGATACGATGATCGCAAACTGCCGGAATTACGTACGACCTTCGTTAACTGACGATTGTAGTAGATATGATCTGATTAGGATATGAAATGCTTTGAGCTGATAAGTCTAGTGGCATACAGCCTGTCTGGTCCTATCGGGACTCATCAGTAGGACAAAACAGGCGTCTGTATATTCTCGGTGAATTGGTACCAGATTGATCTGACTTGTCTGTGAGAATAAGCAGCACACTGACTCGGCTCAGCGGAAGGACACTGCGAGTCATTGTAAAGGCAGATATGCATTCAAATCACCACAAACAAGGTTAGAAATTGAAGACGATTGTATGGCGCATCTCTCGGGTATTGATCAACACGCGGAAGCTTTATCCTTTTATCCGTTCGGGTAATTGTAGAAAATAAATACGTACGACCCTTATTGATTGGCGGCCCACATATCCCTCTCACGGATATTTTTTTCGAATGTGATTAGTTATTAAAATCTTTGTTAAGAGGGAAGGTTTTGTTCGCGTGCACGGTTTTACATTCGTCTCTCATACTGCTGACGGCAAATCCTAAGTGAAGTTGCCTAAAATACGGCGAGGATTGCAATTAACCTTTCTTGGCTACTTTCTGCGCTTCAGCTTTCTTAGTAAGCGGTATGATGTGATGTGCCCGAGAATTCCTATAGTCCGTGAGCTGGAACTTTATATTTACTCAATTTTTTCTGTTTATTTGTTTTATTTATTGTGCTTCGTCTTCACAGTGTTTTTTTTTCACTACTCGGACCCCAGTACTTGCATTCAATCCGTTTTTTCGTCTTCTTCATTAACGTCGTAGAATAATGGTTGAACGAGCCTCCTTGCAATCTCGAGGATAACCTGGCTGTGGCGATAGGCGCTGTTGTTGACTGCCGGAGAGAGGTGGGTGGTGGAGTCCGGCTCCACTCCCGCTGCGACTAGCATCACAACCACTCGGCCTTGGCGCTCCCGATTCATAGTAATATTTTTGAAATTCGCCAAAAATTATAGAATCCTTCTAGGTGTTTTTTCACTACGGCTAAAACTTTTCCGGTAAAAGGTAGATTGTAGTGTTCTCTAGACGTTCTACTGTCCCTTAGCGAGGGTTTTATTACATTCTAAAGTATAGATCATGACGTACTGTGGCTAATCGATTCTTATACTTGATTTTTCCCTCTCTTCTATCCTCCACCAAGATATGAAGACATTTCATACGTTTCCGCCTACCGCTCTATGGTTTCGTCTTTTTCATGATTGACATGAACTGCTGGACGGGCATGTCTTGCAATCCGATGAAACGCGAGGTGAGGCATTCCCTACGGCTTTCGTTAATGTATTTCAAGAAAGTGTTGGGGAGATAAATTCAAAGCGGCAGCTTACTTCGTGATACACCGCGTTACTGAAAACTCAGCCACGTCCCCACAGCTTATTTAATCCGTGAAATAACTGCGTATTTTCGATAAGTGGACGCGACGCTGTTACCTATACAATTTGATCAATTCAGTACAGCAAAGTTTCAATATTGGCTTTTGTCACTATATCTTTTATTTTTTCCGCAACTTATCTATTTTTGTGTTTTGTGTTTTATTTTCTATTTGACATGTTTGTTGTTTGTTGTTGTGTTGTGTTGTTGTGTATGTTGTGTTTGTTATGTTGTTTTGTATGTTTGTGTTGTGTTGTGTATTGCTTGGAATAATTTTCGCACAAACATGTATAAGACAATCAAATTGATGAGATATGTAGGCTGCTGAAATTATTTTTTCTTTTGCCGCTTTCCAGCAGTATTGTGATATTGTAACTATATAATCAAAAAATGTTGGTTAATATGTAAAACTCAGAAACTCGCGTGAGAGTTGAACCCGCATCTTATCTTTTCCAGCGGCGAGTGTTTCCCTTGCGCTAAGGGGACTCTTGGTATAGGGATCATTTTTTTTTGTCATACGAGTTATCCTCTCGGTTAAAGGTGACCCACGGCTTTAACTAGCGCCCCTTATGTTCAAAGTTTTGTTTATCAATCCATCGATAATTCTTGCTATCTTGCAGAATACCACAGCAGCTGAAGTATGAAAGTTGAGAATTCGCAGTTACGAGCAGGAACGTCATCCTCACTGCAATCGTTTTACGATGATTCCTCGGTGCTGTACGGCAATTAAAGTCCAGAGGCCTTCGACGATTCTGGAGATATCCTGCCGCTGATTTTTAGAAAATGAGCACCGTGATTTCAGTTCATAACGTTAATTTGGTGATGAAAATTGCACAGGAGATGATGTGGGATCATCGACGACAATGAAGAATCGATCATAAGCCGTCGGTCTGGAAATTTGTTGGTTGAGTACTTGCAATCGAACTCGTCGATTCGAAATGTTACAGGTGATCGTATTTGTTTGGCCATCTATTCGCTTATTGTTAATTTACCACTTATTCAGCTATTATTTTCCCATTGATATATATCCTTGCTGCTTATTTATATTTGTACATTACTTGCCTTGTATGCTTTCTTGTTTCGCCTGCTTATACTCTGTTTATTTATAAATTTATGTTTATTCGGTTATATTTTGTTAAAAGCGACAAATGAAGAAACGATCTCTTTCGCGGAAAAACATTTTCTATCTTTGGCTATCGCGATGCTTGGCCTTCCTGCGAAAAACTTTTTTACAACGCTCAGAGAAAGAAAAACATCTTTGTTTCACACAGATGTTCTTCTCACAGGACGGAGCCATTTCTTCAGACTAGTGGTAATCATTCACTAGCGTATGTTTTTATGATTCCAACGCTGTGCCTATTTATTGGGAAAAACACTCTTCACTGCGTGTAGCAAAGAATAATAAATTTGAGTTTCACATGCGCGGGAATTGCTTCTTGGCTAGTGTATGAGCTGGACGTACGATGGGCGTAGATCGATATCGCGGCGAGCCGTCGATCGATCGAATACGTTTGTGCGTCACATCCGAAATTAGGTGTTTTTTTTTGTTATTCAATCAGGTATTTTGTCCCCGCTTCGAAGCGTCAACAAAGCGCATGACTCTGTTGCTAGACGACTACCTCTACACGTTCATATAGCTTTCGTGCTTCCAGCTAAATAGTAGTGGAATTATCCCGCCGATGTAGGACCCAATTTTAATTTGAATTTTACAGAGTTATAAAAGGATATTTGAAAAAATGGGTATGCAGCTCAGTAGCCAGAAATCTGAGCTCTCGAGTGATCACTAACACTCTTATGAATAGTTATAAGTCAAGAAGTAGTTTCAGTAGTTTCTTCATTTACCACAGTCTAACAAAAAAGAACCGTTTATTCTATCTATTCAGCTATTTTATCTATGCCGAGAACGCGTGCTACCACTCCACCACCGAGGCACCGTTTCCCCTTTTGGAGCGCACTTCGCCAGGCAGTTGCCACTGTCAACTGAGTCATGAGCTTAATAGTATCAGCATTTCAGAATATAACATCCACATATGATTTTGCATATTGTAGCTTTATGGAGCAAATAAACGAAAATGTTATGTAATGTTGAATAGACAGACTTATTTATGTGCATCAGAACATATTAACATCTCGAAATGCACCGTCAACGCTTGCATATATACTGTAGCTGCGAGGGTAGTTTGAACATTCCTATGTTGTCTTCAGTTTTTAGAAGTTCAATATTGAGACGCACTTAGTGTCGAAAGAATGTTGTATGAAGGTTACATCTAGAATTATGATACACAGCAAAGTTTCATCTGTAATATTATAGAGTTGCAAACTTATAAACTGTTCTAATGATCAAGAAATTACCATCAGTAGCCGAAAAGGTAGCTTTGCGAGTTTAGCAGATGTGAGAAGAAGAAGGTTGCCTAAATAGACGCAAGATTAGCAAGATAATCGTCGATACAGTGATTATGGTACACCGAAATTGAATATCACCTTCGTTGATTGACAATTCAATTAAAAATTGCCATGAGCCGTCGAGAAAACATTTTAGGGTATTAGTTGTGAGATGAATATCGCACTTGATAAATGGATGGGTAGACACCAAGTAGAAGGACTGTTGAGTGATATGCGAAACTCTGGGCCCAAGATGTGCTGAACCTGCGTTTTATCCTTATGGAGGCGCTTGCTAATGAGTACGCTACCGAAGCTCTCCCTCTGCTATCACTCTTTCTACGATTCAAGGTATCAAAGCTATTAGCTAGCAGCCGTCAGCAGGTTTCGTCTACTAAGCACATATCCGCAATAAAACCCAAATGAGCGCTGCTTCAACTCCCGCTTGAGGTTTTAAGGTTCATATCACTTAGCTTTCTTGGATTCATAGTCATGACTTCATAATACTGCTCCAAAAGAGGCGAAAATAAGAATTTTTGTAGATTATCACGCTATTACGATTCGATAGATACAGTAGTCGTTGCACATTGTAGTTACGAACGATTTCTGTTTGACGATTTAATTAATCGTGTTGTAGATATATTTGTCGAATGTTTTATTTATCGAAATTTTTGTCGGCAGGGATGATAATGTCTAGTGTGTGGTTTTCGCACTCGTCCCGGTTAGTGTTGTCAACAAATTTACACAGCAAAATCGTTAAGAATACACTCAGAAGCTGCAACCACCACTTTTTACTCTCTTATTCTACGCTACTGGCCTTGGTAATATGTAGATTGTAGCGTACTCTAAAAGTTGCACTGTCCGCTAACTGGATTTCATTTCATGAAATAGAATAGGTAGTCCTATGGCGAATTCATTGCTTGAAATAATTCAACGAGATACAACAGTTTCTGGAGAAAAATAATTTTCAAGAACTCTTTATTTATTTTATGCGTTTATAGCAGTATATGAAAAAATATAGGATGATATGCAAAAGTCTGAGATTTCCAGAGGAGCTGAACCTGTGTCCCACCTTTTTGAGAGTAATGCGCGCTAACTACTACACTATGGAGGTTTCTGCATTTTTTATGTTTTTTGTGAAAAACGAGTATCCCCTCAGTAGAGTGAGACGAGCCAACCGAGTTTACACTTTTCATTATATATGAATTATATGAATTTATATGGACATTTGTATATGAACATAAATTATTTTCCTTATATATGAACATATGAATTCATCTCTAACGCTGTATAATTGTAACAAATTAGGTGGTGAGTCCAGCATTGCCTTAGAACCAAACAACGTATGTCTTCGCTCGAGGATCCTGAACTCGACGGAATGAGAAAGTGGTGATGATTCTATTGAAAGCTTAGCAAAACGAGCTTTTCCATTCATTTAAACTTACGTGATCTATTCCTTACAAATTTCCTTTCCCTATTTCAAATTTGGAATTGGATTTTATGTTTAACATTTCAGCAAATCGTGCTGCTTGACAAATAAGTAACTACATGCACTGACACAAAGTCATTTTCTTACTGTCTGTCCATTCCGTCGCAAACCCGTTTATTCAATCAATATTTTCATTCAAACTATAAAAATTATCCACTGGCTGGCATCATTTAACTGGTTTGATTACAATAAGTTTCAGTGTAGTAGGTGCTTTATATAACCTAGGAAGAGTAGTGTATGATAGGTATTTGCCTAAATCAGTGCACATGCACATGGAAAAAACGATAGAATCTTGTACGACTGTTGTGATAATAACTTTGCAGCAATGATATTTTCTCCATGAGCAAGTACTTCCTGGTTATGCCGGGGTGTGGGAGGTGCAAAGAGAATACTGTGACAATATTCTCGTCTATTAGCAATTCAGCTAATGCAATAAGAAGCAAAACGAATACTTATTCATATTTATTCACTATTAAAGAAAACTCCTTCAGAGACAGCTGATTCGACAATGACGACAATGTTTTATTAATGTCAATCACGAGCAATTAATTTGTGAAAGTCTGCAAAGAGCATTCTCACTGCCCTGGAACAGATTCGATGCTTCAGGGGTTGGTCATCATTTTAGGGCAATGCACAAGGTTACAGAGATGATTTTAGAAAACTTTTCAATACTTTTTCTGAAATCGTCTTCTTCAGCTGTTCTGGAACATAACCAAAATAATCGCCTGTTAACATTAAATTTTAAAGCACGGTCATTTTCCGCAGATCAAAAGTGTCGAATAGTCATTGTTGTAGATGATATTTGAGCCGCTAACAGCAATGATTACTCACTTATAGACTACCTTAATTAGCTGTCAACTGAAAGTGCTTGAATCACGATCATTTAACAAGTCTTCAGGAATAAATTCCATTACAATTGTGGTACTTGCATAATACAAGGTGTGATTGACACAAAAAAGCAAAGGATGAAATATCAAAAAACTTAAATCATTCAAGCATTGAAAAAATGGAAAGCTTCCTTACAAACACAGTTTGTTGATCTGTTTCTGTTTTAGACTTTATTTCACACTTTCAGATAATGTGCTGTTCCTGCAATGTCCTTAAATGATGATCGATTCAATGTGATATGACTTTGAGGATAATCATACTAAGGCTTTTCAAATGGAGAAGTTTGCACAATCCTGTACAGGTCCGACACCAATATTTAAACGAATGTCAGTCCTGGTGACTCTGTAAAGTGACCCACAGAATCGCTGTAATCATTTAGAACAGCATCGCTACCACGATGGTGCCCGTGTCTTGTACATTTTTTGATCACAAGAAATCCTTGCATCGTCATTCAAACTAACCAATAAAAATTCTTTCTTCTCCGCACGCATAAGAGAATTGTAGAGGCTACACAACAATTTGTAAACATCATTCGCGATTTGTATATATGACCTCAGAAGGGAGCTAAACCTGCATTCATTCATATCGAGGGAGCATGCTGCCATTGCACCACAGACGCCACCGAGGTATCGGACCATCGTAACATTGCGGGAAAGCACTAAAAGAAGGATGTGTAAGAGTTATATAAAAGATGGCTTTTAGCCTAATTGGGTGTAATGTGGAATGTGCTTACCCTATAAAACTTTCTGAAGGTGGGTTACTGACACCTGCGATGATACATGTCAAAAAGAGTGGTGCAAGGCCTTATGATTGGTGGCCTGAGGCGCGTGTTCAACTTCGTCTAGGGTTGCCCTTTGGAATCCCTCTCGATTTCTATTTCGACATATGTCTTTAACAAATGTCAACAATTCCATCACATCATTATGCTCCGCAGCAGCACCCTCTTTGAAGAATGAATAGGAATAGCTCTTTTGTTCAATCCATCACTGTCATGTTTTCACTATTTTGGGTCTTTAGCCCACTTACCAGATCCAAAAGTTTAATAAGAAAGTGTGACATTTTCAGTCATGCAGAAGAAAATGCTGTACAAGCAAGTGGAATTAATTATACAAAATTGCAAGGCTGCTGAAGTGTGATCTTACAGCAGTGAAATTTTCTCCTTTGCAAGCGTTCAGTTATTGGTTGTGGTTGTGTATGGGAAGTGCAAGAAGGATGTTTTGACAAAACTTTTTGATGACTAGCATTTCAACTATTGCGATGTGGCTAAGGAAGAAGCGGCATAGTGTCACTCCGATCTTCTCTCAAAGGTATCTCCACTCATTCGAACATTTCATGAACTTTCAGAGTAAAAAGAGCAATCTAGGAAGTCCTACCACTTATATGCCAGTAACGAATGTTTTTGAGCAACGATCTCAGTGCTATATTTGAATTCTCCAATGAAACACCGCAGATATGTTCGACCTGATTATACCGTCACTCCTGCACATTTTCACCCTTCCCCGCGTCCACCCACCCCTCACCCCTCCGTTAACACACTCTACACCCAAACCAGTTTCGCTGTCACCACCGAACCACTCTATTCCACACACCGAACATACATCACAAAGGTCTTATCCGCTTCGTCTCAGCGACCCAACACCACCCGCTTCCTAAGCCACCAGCCACACGAACACCTGTTTACTTTCCACCCAACCAACCACCCATACCACCCCCCCCGACATTCATGCTCCACCCACCCAACACTATCCCAACCTCCACTACACTCACGTATATTTAACCCTTTAGTACCAGTGTCTCGCACCCGTCCATCACCTACACGACGGACACACCCACAACACCTACATCCATAACCTCACACTACTGGCACCCTTCCACAGCCCTGATCGTACACCCCCGTTACAACACCACACCACGTGCCCACCCCCGCACCTCGGTGTTACCCCACTTCCAGTTGCTCCACACACCCAGACATGCCTTCTAAAACCAGCATTACTAATGCGTCACTCTTGAGTGTGTCCCGCACCGAGTGCGTCCCCACCGTCTACCCCGACACTAACCTCCGTTCCCCCCCCCCCTCGCCACCTTACTGTGCTGCACCACACAACACACAGATCGTCGTACCCAACCTGCGCAAGGAACCCCCCACACTGTTCTCACAATACCCGTACGCAAACCTGCGACCGATTACGTACAAAGATACCACCCACACCCGTACCCCCAGTCAGACTAGTTACTCTGGCCACGCTTATATTTTCAGTTCCCCCGGTGAAAAATCTTGCACCGCCGACCTCCAACCGCGACCACATCCCATCCAACCCGATTACCCGCTCACCAAGCGAGTTTTTAAGTCTCCCCCATAACCCCCTCACCTCACACCCCCAACCGTGTATGTTTGGTAAAATCTTTCCCTAACAACTAAGCTGCGTCTACACAGCCCCTCCCCCCCCTGTCACGCGATTAACCAAACACTAACCCCTATCCAAAGTGTTTCAAGCTCCAGACGCACTTCCAGTTCCACCCTACCATCCCTGGCGCCCTTCCCAACGAAACCCACATTCACCCAACAAGGCCCTGGCCCACAGTGTTTCCCAACCGTAGTTCACCCACGTTCTATCAACACCGCCCCCTATGATTAAGACCCTCCCCCCTCCACAATACTTCACACAATGTTTCTCCTGGAACTGTATCAGTGCCCACACCTCCCCCCACACCGTATTACCGTTTCCATCCCCCCCCACCTTCGTCCCCCCCAAAAGACCCCACACGTTTCCCGAATATAAATGTAGATAGCCCCAACAGTGGTTGCACCGGCTTTTTTTTACCCTCCCGCCTATTTTCTCCCCATAACCCCGAATCGTACACCCCTCATACAGACCACGCCCCCCCTAAAACGTCCTATCCCTCCTCCACCCCCACCCTACGTCGTTTGTTTTACTCCCTACCCAACCCTCTCAGCACAACCTCACTCCCTAACCCCCCCCCCCATCCTCACCCCGTTGCCTTCGTACCTAACCTACCTCACTAGCCTCCTGTTAACCTTCCCACACCCACCCCCTTACACAAACTGCCGTCTGTCCGCACTTCACCTTCCAAGCTTGTCCTACCATCACCCGTCACCCCCATTTCGCGTTATCCTCTCCCACCTCCTGGTTTTCGTTGTTCTTGCCACCGTTCCCCCCTCCCGCCACCTCTGTTCCCTCTCCGTACCCGCGTCACCACTTCCACTTGATCGCGCCCTCATAACCGTATCCCCACCAACCCCCCAACCGTCCACGTCATCCTATCCACCACCCCCCACCGACAAACAACCCCCCGTCTCTCCTCGACTCGCCTCCCACAATCCACCGTTCACAAGTAGTGTTTCATTCCCCCTCCTACTCACCCGTTCCCCCCACGCTTACCTCAACTCATCCCCATACGGTCACCCCCACTCCGTTGCACTCTAACTCCTAGACTAACACTCTCCCTCTATCCCTTCCATCCCCACCCCTCTACTCTGTGCCTACCCCCATCCTACACCACACACCCCCCCTTACCCCCGTATCCACTCCCCCACCCGGAACTCCGACACAGCCCACCCCTTCACACTATACTACTACACCCAACCGCCCCCCAAGAACACCCCCCACCAGAACGTTACCCCACATCCTCGCACAAACTACGAGACCTCCCCATCCGGTGTCTACCCCCCCCATCACCCTCTCATAACACCCCACGTCAAACACGCACCCCATCTTCCTCGTTTTCACCACCCCCCCTTCGCATATCCCCCCCACACTTACTTCGTTCAGATTTCTCACATACACCCACCCAGTTAGGCTACCCACCCCAGTACACTCGACTCCACCCACAGCCCCACCCCCGTTAAACACACCACGTCGCCACATGAATCCCCGACGGCCCGACCTGTCCCCACCCACCCCTC